>OZ020286.1:2075779-2367865 GCA_963971205.1 Aethes cnicana
AACAATCGGAGGAAGTATCGTATTAAGTACACAGTACGCCTTACTTCGAGCGACGTGTAATTTACCATTCCAAGTATGAATAATGTTGGATAGAGGTAAGGATAGTATCCATACAGTTTAAGGTAAAGGAAGCGAACAAATGACTTCTGCACACGTTCTAACAGCTGGACGTATTGCTTTCCGTATGGACTCCATACACAGGCGTTAGTTTCGAGTCTGCTACGTATATAGGCATTGAACAGTGCACATATTGCGCTTGCATCTGAGAAATGCTTAGCCTGCCTAAGGACAAATCCCAAACACCTTCTTGCTGCATCACAGGTTTTGACAATGTGTTGGCTAAAAGTAAGAATGCTGTATAAGAATGACTGTCACACATGATACAATAACTTCGCCAGTTTCGAACTGCTGTGTGTTGCAAGTGGTCTATTGAAATAATCCCCAAACCCCAAGTAACCTGTGTGTTTCATTAAATTATTATGTTCATTTGCTTTTAACTTGTTCCATTTTGTGTGCTTAAACAAGTAAATGACAATTGTAATGCGCAAATAATTTGTTTTGCAATATAACGGCAGCAAATATTTCCTTCATTTTTGTTTTATTGCAATAAAATGGCAACTCGACTTTGACGTAAGGGTGACACGTCACCCGAATCGGCAGACCTTGTCTTCTTAGACCATGACTGTCACACAGTGAAAAGTGACATTACTTTCATTCATTACATTACTGCCAGCTTTCGTGAATCTATCTGTATTTAGCTACGTAGTTAAATTAAGTTTTGTAAAACCATTGATTCAAGTTAATCCGTAAATAATGATTGTCCACGATGTATCGAGTATTAGATCAAATATTGACATTTTAATGATGTCAACAAGCTTCTGTCCGCGACTTCGCCCGCGTGTGATTTGGTTATGGCGACGCGGGCGGAGTTGCGGGCAGAAGCTAGTTCTTTTAAAAAGATAAAAACACTGCCATCAGGGTGGGCTGTGCGTTCATTAGCATAGGTATATAAAAAAAGTATTACAGATTAATTAACTAACTCCTTTTTAACTCGAAAGAAGTCCAAGGAGGAACTAATTAAAGGCAAAGGTCGCGGGATCAGGGTTGACAAAAACCCGGAACCGCGATCAATTTGATAAATTAGCAGATCGGGGAGGATTGTCCATTCACGATGTTTTTGCTCGTATTAATCAAGCTAACATCTCGGAGTATACAAAAGATATAATACAGCAGGCTGCTACATCTGAGGAAGCACTTTGTTGAATCTCAAATCTATAAGACGTAGATAGAGACGGAAATAAAACTAAAACTGCTTTGACGGCCGGATTGGTCCGGTTGGTAGTGACCCTGCCTTCTGTTCCGATGGTCGCGGGTTAGAGTCCCGCTCGGGGCATACTTTGTGTGATGAACACGAATGTTTGTACTCGAGTCATGGATGTTTAGTATGTGTATATATGTATGTATTTCTCTATATAAGTATTTATATCGTTGTCTAGCACCCATAGTACAAGCTTTGCTCAGTTTGGGGCTAGGTAAGGTATTAAGTGTTGCAATGCAAATAAACACCCCTCCCTCTCCCAATCCAACAATTCAAATCCAATGAGTCGAGATACTTTGTTTTACAACTGTGAACTTTCTATATTCTATGGCAAATTCAAATTTTATTGTTTTCTTACGGCGATTTGAGCAGGGAACCCTCGCTATGTAGAGATCTTCTACTATCTAAAGTCCCGCGCCTTTACATTTCAAAACGCTTCAATGTATTTTAAAAGCACCACCAACACTCTCAACACATGTGTGCATGCTGAGACGGCCATCAACTATGCGTTGAGAGTGTTGGTGGTGCTTTTTATATAAGTAATAATAAAAAAAAATTAAGCGTTTTGAACGTGAAGGTGCCTACTTACATTTAAGAAAAAGGACAATGATTTTTTTGTTTAATAGGTGAATAAATCGAAAGTGTTCATTGATTTGAAAATAAAAGAGTTGAGATATATCAAAATGATCGCCATTTTCTGATATTGTATGTCGTCGATCATTTGGTTGTAAATGTTTAATGGGCACTTTGCTCGCAGAACTAATGGGGCCTGAAAGTTCTCGAGTGGCGTCCGCGACCCGGGAGGCGAGCTGTCGGTAGGCCTCCCAACGAGATGGAGCGACGACCTCGTGATGGTCGTAGGAATCAGGTGGAACCACAGGATTAGTCTGAGTGGCGAGCCTCGAAGGAGGCCTATGTCCAGCAGTGAACGTCTTTCGGTTGAAATGATGATGTTTATGAAAATGTCCATTGCACCATGCATCTAAATTAGAGTACCTTGCTAATTTACTAGCTCGTAGTAGAATTTAGTTATCGCGCTCGCACGAGAACTACGCGTTTTTCCGGGATAAAAAGTAGCCTCGGAACTTCAACGATCTCCATACTAAATTTTGCCTAAATAAGTCTAGTGTGAAGAGGTAACAGACGTGTCCATTTGAGACAGACAGAGTTACTTTCGCATTTGTAAAATTTGTATGTTAATTTTACAGCAAAGTACCCAATTGCCTCCGATCTCCTTCTGTAGCCTGTCACCATTGCGGGGGTTTTTATTCCAATGTTATCCGGGGCGGCATCTAGAACGGATACCGTTTTCTTGTTCCGATCCTTGATGCGATAGCTACGGATTCAGTTCAGCTGGCTCAGGCCAGAAATGAGAATAGAATACCTAGATACTACGACTAGTAACAGATAGCAGTCCGGCCAAAATCAGTTTTTATGCCACAAGAGAATAAAATCAGGAACGTTTTCCGCGAAATTCCTAGTACCTAAGCAACTTTTATTACGGAAAAAAAGTTCAGAAGTTTCTTAGAATATCAAAAACAAAATAAAACTCAATTTAATATACCGAATAAAGACGTATACATTTCAACATAAATTAAAATAACTCCTTTTTAGTTTCAACTTAAGCATAATCTCTTATCTGAAACACATCTTATTATCTTATTTGAAACAAAATCTAAATTGACATATAAATAATAACACGGGTCAACATAAAAAGGTTGCTTTTCTCAGAAAAAATATATAGCATACTTCCCGTTGGAACGTTGTTAACGAATTCCACGCGGACGAAAGCGTGGCCAGAAGCTAGTGACTAATTCAGAATATTAGAAACAAGACACGATTCCAATATTGTCTACGTGTAAAATTATATATACTACAACAGCCTATGTTACGGCCCACTGCTGGGCACAGCATATACTATATAATACAAAAACAATTAAATATACACGGTGCGTGGGTCAGAAAATATGGCAAATAATTAACCCACAGTATCGGCTATCGATTCTAAGTATATTGTATAGGTCTTTAATTTTTTTCGAGTTGATAAAAAAAAATGTATATGGGATTGGTTGTGTGAGCGACGCCTGAATCCTATACAATTTTTCTTTTTTAACAACTCAAAAAAAATTAAAGACCTATACAATATACTTAGAATCGATAGCCGATACTGTGGGTTAATTATTTGCCATATTTTTTGATCCACCATGTATACGTGTATTTATATGACAAGTTATTTTGGAAGCGCTCGGCTTAACGCTCCCGTATTATCTGACAAAACAAAAAACGTGTGCGAATGACAGTGTCCGACGCGAGGGCGGGTAATCCGTTATAGGTGGCTTTACCTGAAATTCACATTATTTCTGGGCTTTCTGGCTTTGAACGAAAACGTTAACACATATTTCATGTGATAAATATGTTCATGACAAAGGGTATTCTGAAACAGTGAAAAATAAACGACCTTTGTGTAAAGATAAATTGGACAATTGTGTTTTTACGTCTTTGGTTTGTTGGAAGTGTTTTTTTTAACATAACAGATTTTGTAGGATGCGACAGAGGTTATCTACAAAATAATAATAATAACATCTTGGGACATTTCACACAAATTGACCTAGCCCCAAACTAAACAAAGCTTGTACTATGGGTGCTAGACAACGATATAAATACATATACAGAGAAATACATCTAATATATAAAATTCTCGTGTCACAGTGTTTGCAACCAAACTCCTCCAAAACGGCTCGATCGATTCTTATGTGGTGTGTATGTTCGGTTGGTCTGAGAATAGGACATAAGCTATTCTTCGTAGCCAAAAAAAAATCTAAGGCGGTCCACGAGGTCAGCCAGTACATATATAAATACCAAACATCCAGAGTAGGTTACAAACAGTCGTGCTCATAACACAAAGTTTGCCCCTAGCAGGATTAGAATCCGCGACCATCGGAACAGTGACCACCCGTCACTACCAACTGAGCCAAACGCGTCGTCAGTACATACATATAACATAACTAGCTTCTGCCCGCGACTTCGTCCGCGTGGAATTTGTTAATAGCCTTCCCGCGGGTACTATGATTTCCTCGGGATAAAAAGGAGCCTATATGTTGACCAGTGTTATAAACTACCCCCATACCAAATTTTGTTTCAATCCGTCCAGTAGTTTTCGAGTTAAATC
The DNA here is from genome assembly GCA_963971205.1 of Aethes cnicana. Taxonomy (NCBI): domain Eukaryota; kingdom Metazoa; phylum Arthropoda; class Insecta; order Lepidoptera; family Tortricidae; genus Aethes; species Aethes cnicana. The sequence continues at coordinate 2,080,267 of OZ020286.1, forward strand.
CGGACATACATACATACATACAGTATTTTTTTCTAAAAATCGTTATTTTGTGTTCAGTATCGTTCATAGTCCCTTTGACTTGATAGTTTCTTTTAATTTTCAATTTTCAGCCGCGACTTCTACAGAATTATTATTTATTATATGTATAGATTTTTCCTTTTTTTTCTCGGATTCATTAATCTCTTATGAATAAATAGTTTAGTGCTAAAATTCATTATTTAGGTAATATCAGACTGGTTTAAAGAATGTTTTAGGGAACTCATCAATCATTTCCTTTTTACTGGACAATAGGCAGGTAATCTAACAGTAGTTAATCTGCATAACGTGTTTCTTGAAAGTGTTTGTAATCTAGGATTATAATTTAATTTTTCCCGTTCCCGTGGGAATATCGGGAAATCCTTTCTTAGTGCTCCCCTACGCTCCCCAAGGAACCTGCATGCCAAACTTCAGCTCTCTACGGTGATCCCCGCGACCTAAACATTAAAATGTAAAAATCCCATTTTTTCTCGTTCCCGTGGGAATTTCGAGAAGTCTTTTCTTAGTGCTCCCCTACGCTCCCCAAGGAACCAGCATGCCAAATTTCAGATCCTTACTATGTTTCCCGCGACTTCGTACGCGCCTAAAAATTTAAATGTAAAATTCCCTTTTTTCCCCGTTCCTTTCTTAGTGCTCCCCTACGCTCCCCAAGGAACCTGTATGCCAAATTTCATCTCTCTACGACCAGTATTTTCGGCTCTGCGTTGATATGTCAGTCAGTCAGTCAGTCAGTTTCTTCTTTTATATATTTAGATAGATAGATAGCTGATTCCCGCGACTTCGTACGCGCCTAAACATTAAAATGTAAAAATCCCATTTTTTCCGTTCCCGTGGGAATATCGGGAAATCTTTTCATAGTGCTCCCCTACGCTCTCCAAGGAACCTGCATGCCAAATTTAATCTCTCTACGATGATACCCGCCACTTCGTACGCACCTAAACATTAAAATGAAAAAATCCCTTTTTTTCCCTTTCCCGTGGGAATTTCGGGAAATCGTTTCTTAGTGCTCCCCTACGCTCCCCAAGGAACCTGCATGCCAAATTTTGGCTTTCTACGACCAGTAGTTTCGGCTCTGCATTGATGTGTCAGTCACTCAGTCAGTCAGTCAGTTTCTTCTTTTATTTATATATTTTGATAGTTAGATAGCTGGGTCCCGCGACTTCGTACGCGCCTAAACATTAAAATGTAAAAATCCCATTTTTCCCGTTCCCGTTGGAATATCGGGAAATCCTTTCTTAGTGCTCCCCTACGCTCCCCAAGGAACCTGCATGCCAAATTTCATCTCTCTACGATGATCCCCGCGACTACGTACGCGCCTTAAAATGTAATAAACCCATTTTTTTCCCGGTCCCGTAGGAATTTCGGGAAGTCCTTTCTTAGTGCTCCCCTACGCTCCGCAAGGAACCTGCATGCCAAATTTCAGCTCTCTACGATGATCCCCGCGACTACGTACGGGCCTTAAAATGTAAAAAAAAAACATTTTTTCCCGTTCCCATGGGAATTTCGGGAAGTCCTTTCTTAGTGCTCCCCTTCGCTCCCCAAGGAACCTGCATGGCAAATTTCAGCTCTCTACGACCAGTAGTTTTGGCTCTGCGTTGATATGTCAGTCAGTCAGTCAGTCAATCAGTCAGTCAGTCAGTCAGTTTCTTCTTTTATATATTTAGATAGATAGATAGCTGTTTCCCGCGACTTCGTACGCGCCTAAGCATTAAAATGTAAAAATCCCATTTTTCCCGTTCCCGTGGGAATATCGGGAAATCCTTTCATAGTGCTCCCCTGCGCTCCCCAAGGAATCTGCATGCCAAATTTCATCTCTCTACGATGATCCCCGCGACTACGTACGGGTTTTAAAATGTAATAAACCCATTTTTTCCCGTTCCCGTGGGAATTTCGGGAAGTCCTTTCTTAGTGCTCCCCTACGCTCCCCAAGGAATCTGCATGCTAAATTTCAGCTCTCTACGATGATCCCCGCGACTACGTACGCGCCTTAAAATGTAAAAAAAACATTTTTTCCCGTTCCCGTGGGAATTTTGGGAAGTCGTTTCTTAGTGCTCCCCTACGCTCCCCAAGGAACCTGCATGCCAAATTTCAGATCTCTACGATGTTTCCCGCGACTTCGTACGCGCCTAAACATTAAAATGTAAAAATCCCTTTTTTTCCCGTTCCCGTGGGAATTTTGCAAAATCCTTTCTTAGCGGATGCTTACGTCATAACATCTACCTGCATGCCAAATTTCAGCCCGATCCGTCCAGTGGTTTGGGCTGTGCGTTGATCGATCACTATATCAGTCAGTCAGTCAGTCACTCAGTCAGTCAGTCACCTTTGAGTTTTATATATTTAGATATAAGTAATTGTTCTTGATATTTATTTGATACTACGTAATCTAAACCGGTGAATAGAAGCATGGATGGGATATGTGCCCTACTACCTTGTGCTCTATAGAACAGGGTTTTAATTCATTTTTTTAAAGAATACCAGATTCACGCCTTACCGATTTCAAACAAAAATCGGGAAACCGGTGGAAGCGAGTAGCACAGGACCGGTCTGATTGGTGAGCTTTGGGGTAGGCCTATGTCCAGCAGTGGATGTCTTTCAGCTGAAATGATGGCGATGGTTTCTAAGAAATAGCGAGGCTCTAAGTTACTTAGCGAGCTAATTCAACTAAAACTAAAACGTAAACACATCATCTATTACCTATACTCGATTGGTAATTAATCAAGCAAAGGTAATTAATATGGCACGGCAAATTAATAACGTATGTCAAAGGCGTGTTGGGGCACAATGGAAATGCGGCTTTGCACTATGATGGTGGTATGCAAGACGCTGTGCTTGGAAAGGTTAAAGGTTACTCATCATCATCATCATCATCATCATTTCAGCCGAAAGACGTCCACTGCTGGACATAGGCCTCCCCCAAGGCTCGCCACTCAGACCGGTCCTGTGCTACTTGCTTCCACCGGTTTCCCGCAACCTTCACGAGGTCGTCGCTCCATCTTGTGGGAGGCCTACCGACAGCTCGTCTCCCGGTTCGCGGGCGCCAAAGGTTACTACTACAGCCTATTTGCGTCCCACTGCTGGGCACAGGCCTCCTCTCATCACGAGAGGGTTTGGGCTATAGTCCCCACGCGGGCCCAGTGCGGATTGGGGACTTCACACACATCTTTGAATTGCTTTGCAGACGCGTGCAGGTTTCCTCAAGATGTTTTCCTTCACCGAAAAGCTCAGTGGTAAATTCAAATTTTTAAAGGTTAGAAGCTAGCAAATTAAGTTAAACCGAATTAACGGACGAGGTGGTAAAAAACTAGAAAAAATACCAACTAGGTAACGATTTTGACGTGATAACGTCTTTAAATCAATGAAAACCGCCTGAGCGCACGAAAAAACGACGCAATAGTAACGTTAGGTTCCAAGCGAGAGCGTGAAATAAGCGACAGAGAGGCACGATCGGCCTAAGCGTGCCGTTGTCACGTAAAATTATCTTCCGTCAACCGACTTTAAAGACAACCAATTATTTTATTTAAATTGTAACCCATGCTCCTGATAACACCATTGTCAAGATTTGAAAAAGTAGGTATGTTATTTCTGATACATTATCTTATAGCTTAAGATATTTATTCACTAAAAAAGAGCCGAAAGGACTACCTATTTTTATTAATACAGGTACTCAAAAAGTAAACATTTCGATACCTGTTTAACGTGCCGAAAGTTTGTCATTTCCGAACGAGCGTTTTTTTTTTTTACAGCTAGTTAGCGTGCTTAAAGTTATTTTTTACGAACTACGAATAGTGCGTCAAGTTTTTTGAGCTTCATCCTGTTCGTTTATTTCTTTATTCCTTTTACTTCGCAAATGTAATAAAAAATGTCATTGTGCGAAATTGTCATTTTCACTCGTCCCTAGTGTTAACGCTCGCTTTCGCTCGCGTCAACATAACCAGGGACTCGTGACAAAATGACAAACTTTTCGCACTTGCATCAAAATATACTATTATATAAGTACCTATGTTCGGAATAAGCTGGACGCAGTTCTGCAAACCAGATCCAACCCACACACCTGTCAAAATTGAGTTAAATATGCAGATAGGTTTTAAAATGCACCTTACACCTTCCCTATAAAAATCAAAATGATCTGACCATTTTAACCTATCAAAACAATATGTTGACAAAGTTACCATTCCACAAAACAGCAAATCCATATTTTGTAAACAAGATTCATTTCACATGGTACCTCATAGACGTATAATTTTATAACTCTATAAGGGACCAAGCGCGGTTGGATCCCGTTTGCAAAATAAAGATTTCACAGTTATATGAAACCATGTATCTTGAATCTTGTTTGCATATTAAAAATAGCCTAAATTTTTAAATTTTATGAGGGTTCATGTGACTTGGTTCCATATTGAAAATATTTTAACACATAGAAGTATTTTTACGTAATCTTTTTCACTAAATAGGGTTGTGGATTTATGATATTCTTTCGCGAAAAGTATTAATTACCTGATTTACAGTAAATAAAAGGGGATTGATCTTTTCAATAAAAAAGTAAGAATGTTGAATGTGGGTTGAATCCTTGTTGATTTACAGGGTCTTAATACTCTTAATACAAATAAGGGAAAAAAACATTTCAACGGTTTTTTTTTTGGAGAAAAATAGCAAAAATACAAAGGCAACAATAGCAAAAAATGTGGAATGAAAAAATTCCAGCAAAAATAAAGTATTTACTTATTTTGCACAAAAATCAGACCAAAAAAGGAATCCGAAAAAACCTATATATTAATCTGTAAATTATTTTCTAGATTTTTCAGTTTTCATTGTTGAAAATGTCTTCGGCTTCAAGGTCTAGTTGTCCTGTAAATCCTTCTAGGTCATCATCCTCCAAGCGTTGTTCTGGAATAAGTTTAGTGTAAAAAAAGGTGGTATGCCTGTGGAATCAGGTGAAAGAGCTTTTAAGTCTTTTAACTTGACCTCGGGAATAGGTTTTCTCATAGGTCAAAGTACTTCCATTATTTCATTTGTGAGAGTAGCCCCCGAACGAACTTTTTTTAATATATCTACGACCACAAACTTTTCGTCGAGGTTGGTCGTCATGTAAGTTTTGAACATAGGTACCTACCTATGTTCAAAATTTGGATTTTAGATTTGGAAGGATACCTATCCGGTTATTTTATCTCTATTTCCTTAATCTGTAGCCTTATTCTCGTCTATAAGTAGTTTCTCCCTGTTAGTTATACTTTCTCCAATTTTATTGATGATATAAAGTAGTTTTTGCTAAAACGGTGAACATTCATCTTAAACTGAAGTCTTCTTGCACGTTTTTATACCTTCTTTTTATTTTCAATACAATTAGAGAACAACTAGGAAGAGAACTATAGACGGGAATAAGCTGCCACGGCTGCAGATTAGGGATATAGTTAAAATACAGGATATGTTCAAAATGTACAGGCGAGCAACCTTGGCGAAGAGTTGGTGGACGAATATATTTAAAAAAAACGTTCACTTAGGGGCTATTCTCACAAAAAAGAAGTAGAGGTACTTTGACCTGTGGGAATTCTATTCTCGAAGCCAAGTTAAAGGACTTGAAAACTCTCCTTCACCTGATTCCACACGAATACCACCTTTTTTACACTGAACTTATTCCAGACCAACGGTTGAAGGATGATGACCTGGAAGGGTTTTCAGGACAACCTGACTTTGAAGTAGAAGACATTTACTAACACGAAAACTGGAAATTATATATAAAAAGTTACAGATTAATCCATACGTTTTGTTCGAATTCTCTTTATGACTAAAGTATTGCAGTTTTCGTCTCTGTTGAAAATTTTGTATGAAATATTTTGTTTTTGCTAAAATCTTTTCACGCTACAAGTTTCCCTTAGTATTTGTGCCCTTTTTGATTAAAATTCATTTAAAAAAACCGTGTAAATATAATTTTCCCTTATTTTTTTATTAAATAAATAAAGATCCAACCCACATTCGCATTTTTATTAAAAAGATCCATCCCCATTTATTGGTTCTAAATCAGGTAATAAATGCATTTTGCAACAGATTAACATAACAATTAATAGAGCTAGCCATCTTCTATAATTGTGCATTCAAACTTTATTAAAAATATTTATAGAAAATTTTGTACACACATTTTTAAAAAAACGGCTTTTTCTCAAAACTGTCATGCTGTGGGTTGGATCTGGTTTGCAGAACTGCGTCCAGCTAAGCCAGGCAAAGAAACGTAGGTAATAAACTGTTAATGGTAGTGGTATATTTCGTGACCAACCACGGTCTGTTTTTCTTTCGTTTTGTAATTTGTTTTTATCTCATGTGTGTTTGTCACGAATAAATATTTATTTTCTTATGAGCCTTACGATACTCATTATTGTCCCTATGAACACAAAACCTAATGGGCAATATCCTCAAGTCTACTATAAAATACAGCCCCATAAATGCAAGTTAATGTTATCGATACAATAACGAGGAGAAATAAAAGCTTCCTTTCCCCTAGGAATATCAAAGAAGCCTTATTTGCGAGCTGTAAAACTACCCACAATGGAAACCCGCAATTACATCCATTTCTACAGACATTTTGCATTCAGCGCTACTCCGTTATATTTTTCTGGCCTGTGGTACAAATAGCTACTACTACTACTGTGGCAGAAGCTGATACAGATTTTTAGAAAAAAATACTGTATGTATATGTCCGGATTTAACTCGAAAACTACTGGACGGATTACAACAAAATTTGGTATGGGGGTAGTTTATAACACTGGTCAACATATAGGCTACTTTTTATCCCAAAAAATGCATAGACGAAGTCGCGGGCAGAAGCTAGTGTAAAATAATTTCAGCAATACTGTTGTTCAACCCGCTACATCCTCCAACTCGCGCCTCACCTCATTCGCTTATCTCCCATGACTCCGCAAATGTACCACTGAATGGCATTCGGTCGCGGTTCGTCATCGTTACTCCGTCATTACCTGCAAAAATACGGAACGATGCAAACGACGACGGAAAAGCGTACCTCTTATCGTTATTGCGACATCGAGCGTAGGCGTAAAGTGTCATGCGGAAGGGCATGTCATATATGCATGTTAGAGCAGGCGCTGCAGATGTTCGTGTGCAAAATCGCGGACCGCGTAGGTAATTTATAATCGAGTAACACTAACACACAAAGCACGATTTCGAACGCAATTCGAATGAAGCCATGGTAGCCTAGTGGTTCAACCTACCGCCTCTCATGCAGAGGGTCGGGGGTTCGATTGCGGCTCGCACCTCTAAGTTTACTTATGTGCGAAATTCAATTTGAATTTACCACTGAGCTTTTCGGTGATGGAAAACATCGTGAGGAAACCTGCACGCATAGATGTGTGAAGTCCCCAATCCGCACTGGGCCCGCGTGTGGACTATAGCCCAAACCCTCTCGTGATGAGAGGAGGCCTGTGCCCAGCAGTGGGACGCAAATAGGCTGTAGTAGTAGTAGTAGTAGTAGTGTGTGAACCACTACGCGGGCCAATGATTCACTCTCCATCTCCGGATGAAACAAATGACGGTAAGGGCGAGTTGGGCGCGAGTTGCGCGCCGGCTAAATTCAGGCGGGTGATTCCGTGACCATTCTGGATGTAGTACTATGAAATATTCTGTGCTTTTGATGAAACCTTTCAGGACATTTTCTTTATCCTCTAGCTTTACTTTAGAAGAAGCTAGAAGCTTGATTTTTAGTCATTTACGTTAGGCTTTTTATGAAGAGAGATTAACGGAAAAAAAAGAAATCGCGGGTCGAAGTTATCGTCCAATTGCACGGAGAAAATCTATAGCACTAAAATATTACTTTGTTAATTTGTTCTATTGAAAAGACACCATAGAACGAGAGCATAACAAAAAGAATGGATGAATGAAGAAGAATAGGTATATATAATAAGTTAACTTGAAATTGCATACCCAAATGATTATTCGTGAGTAGTAAAAACTTGTAGTAAAAACTTTTAATTTAAAAACTCAAATTAACGATGGCTACTACAATGAAATAAATGAAAATAAATATCGTCATATTCTGATATACAATTAAAATTTTCAGTCTTGGTTTAATATAATTTTGCCTTTCAAATATTCTCACTGCCCTCCAACCCGAGAAATATTGAAATTATAATTCACATTTACATTAAAACTAGCCACAAATTAATTCTGTGGCTGTTTTCATCACTTTATCCTGTATGATATCAATTTCATTAAGGGATATCCCTGGAGTGTTTTGCCATGCCTACTTAATTAAAACGAATGCTGTGATGTATCAAAAACATAACTAAAATAACATAGGTTTATAAATTGTTAATTGTAATTAAAGCTGGGTCAACGGAAATAAGGTTAACATTTCCAGTAAGGTTTCTCTAAATGTAACTAACTAATTCTTGCAATCCAAACATTGACTAATATTAACATATGGACGAACAGTGCTTAACAGAATATGTCAAAATATATAGAGCAAACCGACAGTAGAAAATACGTTTCAATATGCTAATACCGCCCATTTTAATATGTATCAAGATAAATATTGTATACTAAAGTAAACCTAACACTATGAGAGTTAAGTGTCAAATGTACCGAGCGCCCAACGGATGCCCGAGTTGTTCGGGCACCCGTTTTGACGGGCCATTTTTCTTCGGCTGATTGTGAATCCTTATTTATGATAGATCAATGGATCCAAACAATAATAAATCAACTTAAATACGAGTACCTACTCAACTCAGGGATTATATTTCGATATTTTGAAAGTCTTCAAAGATATAAGCACAATTTTACCAACCTAAACAATAAGTAGACGATAGCTGTAGTTATAATGTAATTTCTTAATAAAGAAACTGTATTTTTGTACTTATAATTTGTGTGCTCAGAATTCGGTTTTCTTTGTACTGAAATGGTAAATTTTATTTGCTACTAGCTTCTGCCCGCGACTTCGCCCGCGTGCAATTCGGTTATTGCGTTCCCGCGGGAACTATGCGTTTTTCCGGGATAAAAAGTAGCTTATGTCCTTTCTCGGGACTCCAACTAACTCCATACCAAATTTCATCCAAATCGGTCTAGCGGTTGAAGCGTGAAGAGGTAAACAGACAGACAGAGCTACTTTCGCATTTATGATACTAGTATGGATCATATGGATGTCCTTTTTTTCGTGTGCAATAAATATACATTTTTATGTTGCCGAGTATCATGAACTTTTCTCAGACTCACTGAGCCAGTTAGTCACGGTTCAACTGTCAAAGTCGCAAAACGTCATATTTGAGTAGGAAAATAAATGTATGCAAAATCAGTAATGTAATGCCACTACGCATATGTAAAGATTCCATCGATCACAGAAATGTTGTAACGAAGTGTTTTTTAAGTTACCTAGTGATTTAATAAATTGTCAGTTTCATAATAATGTTGTATAACGTAATTAAAATCGATACTTTTTTAAACCTATCTTTTATGTTTTTATCGGATTTTTCTTACAACAACCTACCCGTCATTATTGAAGCCTCAAAACGCGTCAAGTGGCTGTTCTCTCAGCGTTTGTTAGAATAACACATTTATACACTGGCGGCAATGCCGTATTCAAATTGAAATATGACGGATATAAACAAAACGACGTCACGACAGACCGAAAATATTTCATGCCGGTTACAGTCTTTTAGCCAAATGACACACGAATTTTATGACGAAATTATTCTGATGAATATTATGGACTGAACCGTGTTTGGGTTTTAGCTCTGTATAAATATTCCAATCAAGCTGTGGAGTGTATTGCACTCAGAGCTCCAGAGAGGAAGAGAACTAAACTAATGTTTCGTTTGGTTGTTTGTCACTCAATTATGCTAAAAAGGTGGAATTTGATTTATTACCAAACAGGTAATGGCCACGGAATCAACCGCCTGAATCTAGGCGGCGCGCAACTCGCGCCCAATTGGCTATGGGTGAAAAATGACAATGTGCTCGATTTTTTTTCAAGAATAGGAATAACCTTGCGTATCAAGAGAAAAAAATTTCAGAATTTTCCGTGCCGTAGATTCTGCGTAAAAAATAAAATTGGTTTTGCGTTATGACGATTGAACTAAAGGTGTTTCCTTGGTCCAAGTATGCAGCACTACTTCTTGAAAAAAAGTGTTGACACTATTGACATTATTGATTTTTTCAAGAAGTAGTGCTGCATACTTGGAGTAAAGTAACACCTTTATTTCAATCGTCATAACACAAAATCAATTTCTTTTTTTTTACGCGAAATGCTACGGCACGGAAAATTCAGAGATTTTTTTCTCTTGATACGGAAGGTTATTACTATCCATAAAAAAATAATCAAGCACATTGTCATTTTTCACCCATAGCCAATTCGTCCTTACCGCCTTTTTTTTCATCCGGACATGAAGGTTTTTAGGTTATTGTTTAGCTTGAATTTTTTTATTTCCGTAAATTTAAATGCTATTTGTAGTTTATTTTTAATTTTTTAAGTTATTCTTTTCTGAATAAACATTTATATCTTCAAGAGTTGGGTACTTTCGCAACTTGTTTTTTAAAGGAATAACTATCGTTTTTGTTTAAACTCTAAATTACTACCTTGTATCTATTAATAAGCTTTATTTCTTTGTCGTTCATTTTAAAAACCAGTCTATTCTCATTTCCTCGCTAAGTCCGCGTCGAATCTCACAGTTTCCAGTTCCCCTAAGAATTCTTCTGTACAATGGCACTTGTCTCTTTCCCACCCAATTATCACGACTGTGGTGTGAAAGAGTCAAAACTATTTCCAGCTGACATGGCCTTTGTTCGCTCTGCTCCAATTCGTAGATACAATGTCTCTTGTAGTTACTTTTTTCTCTGATTAGTAGCTTTAGTTAAGAATGGAAAAGGTTTTACTAAAACGAGAAAGGTAGTGTGTGACAGCTAGTAAAAACTGTTGTACAATGTGTCACGGTTGGTAGTGGCCCTATCTACAATGCCGCGAAGGTTGCAGGGTTCGAATCCTGCTTAGGGGCAAACTATTTTGTGATGAGCACAAATGTTTTATTAGAGTCATGGAATATTCATCATCATCATCATCATCATCATCATCATTTCAGCCGAAAGACGTCCACTGCTGGACATAGGCCTCCCCCAAGGCTCGCCACTCAGACCGGTCCTGTGCTACTTGCTTCCACCGGTTTCCCGCGACCTTCACGAGGTCGCATGAAATATTAATATTCATAAATGTACCTACTTACATATTGCTCTTTTTAAATATTTATATCGTTGTATATCATTCATAGTACAAGCTTTGCTTACTTTAGGGCTAGGTCAATTTGCGTGAAATGTAGGTATTTTATTTAGGTACTGGCTTTGCGTACTAGGTAAGAGCCTTGGGAACTAAATAGGCATTCTTTCGGACAAAAAATAGCTAATATATTGACCCGTGTCATAATCTACCTCCACCATGGCAATCCGAACAGGTAGTTCTCGAGTTAAAACTGGACATACATACACAATTACATACGGTCAAGTGAAGTGAGTAATAGGACGTAAACTATTTTTCTCAAAAATGCTATGTAATGTTGCCATAAAATGGCTAAGGGCCGGTTCCTATATCCACGAAACGCCTCGTTTTGCCTACGGACGGTTAAAATTTGACAGATTCTCTATGGAACAAATGTCAAAAATCAACCGTCCGTAGGCAAAACGAGGCGTTTCGTGGATATAGGAACCGGGCCCTAATGAATTTGTATCTAGTTTTATTAGAAATACATAAGAATATGAAAAAAAACATGGTTTTTTTGATTTTTAATGAATAGGGGAGAAGTGGTATGAAAGAGCCAGTTTTCTAAACGAAGCAAAAAGATATACTTTTAATGAAAGAAATTAGGATTTTTTAAAATCTAATTATGGTTTGTTTATTAAAGTAGATAATTTCATACGAAAAATCCGTAAAAACATCATAAAAACCAATAAAATAATCGTTTTTGCAAAGTGTGTCATTTGGCTCTTTCATAACTTTTCGGTATTGAAAGAGCCACTGAAAGTTATGAAAGAGCCAGTCTGTATTAATTATGAAAGTAATGCAAAATTATAACTCTGCACGGTTATTATAATTACCAAAAAGGCACATCTAACAAATACTTATTGAAAACGTATGATGTTTTCGTTATATTTTTATTATATCAGTTATTTTAAGTCATTCTAACAAATGCTTTAATTTTAACATATTTCAGTCATAACTTCCTATTTTAGGTACATAATGTTAATATTTTTACTTGAGCGGTATTTTTTTAACCAATATTGAAATTTAACTAAAATAGCATATAATAATCTTCTTTCAAATACCACATTGTAAAAATTTCAAGAACTTGAAAAAATATTGCACACATTAAACTTCAAATATTTTGATTTCTTTAAAATTATGTTTTTTCGGCCTTTACAATAATATAAAAATGTCTGTATCTTAAAATTGAAAACAATTGTTACAAAAGTAATTGATTTTTCCTTTAATGCTACAGGATTCGTAAGCCCAACCAGAAGTGCTTCTTCCATTTTCGATTATGTTGGTTTTTATTTTTATTTTTTGGACCAAGCGTTTCCATAATACAATACCTGAAGCAAATAATTTAATAATACCTAAGTAGACGTATATAAAAACCGCTTATTAATTATTTTTTCTATTTCAAATACAGGTTTTTAAATGATGGGTTTTATGAAAGAGTTAGCTCTTTTAAGGCCCTTTATCCCGGCTCTTTCATGACTTATTGTTAAAAAATATATTGCCTTCAAAATAACAACTATATAAAAACTTCTGCGCGTTACTTTTTACGCAGCTGTAAGGTCCAATATATACACAAACTCAATCTACAATTCATGTACCTCTATTGGTTCACAGTAAAATACAAAAAAACAAATTAATTGACGCAAAATACTTACTTTTGAGTGCCAAAAACTTTGACTCGATATACCGGCGACCAATGGTCCCGGCGAATTGTCAAATGTTTGTGGGTGACAGGAAATCAGTATTGCCACTTGAAAATAAATTTGCTAACCAATTCGTTCATAAACTACCGAAATAATGCAAGTGGCTCTTTCAAAACCTGGCTCCTTCATGCCACTTCTCCCCTATACAAAAAGAAAGTTAGAGATAAATAAGTATGTACATTCTCTGAAAACGCATCCAGTAAGTAGGTCATACCGAAGGCTTATTGGAAGTGTCCAGTAAATAGCGAGATTTTGAATTTGGAATCAATAATTGTCCAGTAAGTACGTATGTAATTCCATTACGTATCATGTTATTTGAATTTCGAAGCACATTTTTACATCGCCTCCAACCAATACAAAGGTATAGGTGCTGAGGTCGTATATAAATTTAAAATAGATAAAGGATAAAAATTAATTACCTTGAACGATATTTCACTTTAAATTTACATATTTATTAAAGTATACGTACTTTTTATTTTGCATATGATAAAATGTTTGATTATATTCACTAAGAACAATAAAAAACTAAAATAGGTCAGCGCAATAGGCAGTACGTATAAAAAACACATGATCCAATATTTAAAAAAAAAACCTATCGACAAGGTTTGTGCGCGGAACGTTTGCATGCTGCGTTTAAATAAGGCGGAAACAGTTAAGATAATTGTTGACTTCGGAATACCTGTTTTATATTATAAAAAAAGAGGTCTGAGTTAAAGTTAAAATCATGAACATTAGTTCTACAATGTAAAAATTATGAAATATTACCAATAAAAAATGAGATTGGCAACAGTGCAATTAACTTAGTGCAAATACCTAAACGCAGTCTTTATAAAAAAAAAACGTAATGACAGTCGGCTAGGCGCTAGAGCTAAGGCGGGATTTTAAGTAAAACATATTTTTGTCTTTTATTCGTGTTTCATTTTTGAGAAAAGCACTATACTTGCTTCGACCGTAAGAGCCATACTGGCCGCGTATATAGCCGGACCTCGGCTGGCGCCTCGGTCCGTCAATATCATACTTGGCCAGTATGGCTTACTTACTGGTCTCTGCAGTAATGTACTATTTCATACCCAAAAAAAATCTAAGGCGAGGCGGTACTAAGTCCGCGGGGTCAGCTAGTTCATATAAATAAACCATAGGTTGTTTGATTTGATGATGAACAATCATCTTTAATAAAATTTATCCCTGAAACAACAAATTAAACTTTATCTAAGTAAATAAAACGCAATCAGAAATAGGAGTATTTCCTGAAATACTAATCAAAAACTTTCCCTAAGTATTTTATACCTCTCCCAAGTATTTCTTCGACGGAAATAGCACTGCCCGCGCTGGGTTGGATCGATGGCAACATAACTTATTTAAACCCGTATAACAACGGCCTATCGTGAGGCGAATGTCTTTTTTTGTGACGTACTTTTATATAGAACTAGCCGTTGCCCGCGACTTCGTCCCGTGTAGACTTAGAATTTAGATTCTTAAGAGTCCCCAATCCGCACTGGGCCCGCGTGGGGACTATAGCCATAGCCCTCTCATGATGAGGGGAGGCCTGTGCCCAGCAGTGGGACACAAATAGGCTGTAGTAGTAGTAGACTTAGAATTTGCATACCCGATGATACTATAATATTATTATTAATGTCTCAAGGACAGTTCAAATATTTATGGTGAGATAATCTGGACGCACCTCGAAGTAAGTATGTAGATACGGCAGAAGCAATATGATTAGTCATTGATGGAGGGTGGCAGAATAAAGAAGATGCTTCGGGGCAATGAAACATTCATTGTTATGACTATAATATTATCTATTACACCTACGTCTCAGACGAGACGTCGTATGCTTTTTTCTGCACAAAGTGGATGATTAAGTTTTCTCATTACCTAAGTAAAAATCAATAAATAATATGTGTATCAGTTTACGACACATTGTAGGTAACTTGAGCCCGTTCAGCAGTCAAGCGGGTGTCAGAACGTAATGATTATTGTCGGTTTCAGAACGGTGCGCTAATCGGTTTAACGTCGCGTTGCGTAACGCCGGGAACTTATGTGTAAGGAAAATAGGCTAAGAGCGGAGTCACTTTGTTTTTAATTAAAATGAAATATTTTAAAACAGGGTCCTGTCCGCGGCTTCGTATGCGCGTAATTCGATAGTTCCAGCGGGAACTATGCGTTTTTCCGCGAGAGTTGCTTCTTGTGTTGATCCGTGTTATTTATTTACCCCCGTACTATATTTTGTGGTAATCTGGTTCTTGATGGCTCCTCAAATCCTCATAGGGTACAACGTTTTTTAAATAGACATATTAGTAAACATTTTGTTACTTGCCTGTTTGCCGTGTGAAAACTTTATAATTTCCGAACGAGTGATTTTTGCTTTTTGACGCCTACTTGCGCGTAGGTACATTAGTCATGCTACACATTTTCCTTAAACTCTTCAGTCACAGTGTTTCGTCGTAATTTTTTTTAGTCTGATTTTCATAATTTTCATCAAAGTGGGAAAATTCTTATGCACGTAATAATATACCCATAAACACTCCTTTTTATATGAAATAAGGAGCTGTCAATTTTCTTGACAACCGTTTACCATTTTCGGTAGATTGTTTGCATAACGACTTTACAAATTTGCCGGTGGTTCGGTAAATCATTTACATAACCTAATAGACCAATTACTGGCAACACCTTGGAAGTCACGCTCGGGGTTCGCGTGTCGTGTATAAATTAAGCAAAGCCATTTATTTATTAAGAACACTAGCTGTCAGAACTGTTTTTCACTGTTTTATCGAGTTGATTGTTATGATAACGGTCCATAATCATTATCCTCTTCCTCCTCAACCGTTCCCCTCACTGCTGAGGATCGTGACTCCGGCACACGGTCCTTCTAGTCTTTCATGAGCAGCGATCTTTGGCCTGGTTTACCTATCGCCGCATTTAGAAGAAGAAAAAAAACTTGACAAAAACAATGTTACAGAGGAATTTAACAGTTTACATAACTAACAAAAGCGGTCGTCTTTCGAGTCAAATAGAAGGTAGCTCAGGATAATGCTGCGACGTGGTCGCTTTTCAGCTAACACATATTTAAGACGTTCTACCGAATTTAGCAGCATGTCCAGCTGATTAGCGACCTGATGCGCGTGTTGTTTTTGAGGTTCTCCCTCTGGGTATTTTCCGTTTTGGCTCGCCTTTAAGCACTAGCTTCTCCAAATGATCATACTCATGTCAGCCGAAAGACGTTCACTCCTGGACGGCTCCAAGGCTCGCTACTCAGACTGATCCTGCATTCAGTCTCATCCATCAGATTCCTCGACTGCACAAAGGTTGTCAAGATGGTTATTTTATCAATCTTTATCTATGTAATTAACTGGGAATAATTATTTTAGGCAGTGCTCGTCACGCACAATCGCAGAATTGCTCGCAGAATCGATGAACGATGAGGGCAGAAAGTTCTCGAATGGTATCCGCGTACCAGGTAGATGTTGGGTAAGTCTAAAAAAATGGCGCGATGACCTGACTTTTATATCGAAGAATCAAAGAAGTACAAAACACACGAAATAAAAAAAAGAACAGTAAATGAAACAAAAGCTCTTAATGCGTTTTATTTATCACGAAATGGTCCCAACTGTAATCGCATTGAAAAAAGCTATGCAGCTACATGTGACTCTGTTTTTATTTCGTGAAACTGAAAACTCCATGAGATTCCAAGAAAACAATACTTATTGCAAATTAACTTATGAAGCTATTATGCTTCTTCAGAAAAATTCAAAACCTGATAAGGAATTTCAACTAGCTCTTAGGCTATACATGTGACGGCTCCGCCTGATCGAGTTAACTGAAGTCGGTTGTCAAGCAATTACCACGCTCAGAAACCGTTCAAGTTGAGGAAATTTAGAAAATCTTAATCGCTATGAACGTCACATATTGTAGGATAGCGTTGCTTGAAAACACAACCCGTATTCCACATTTTTATCCTTGGCTGACGTAGATTTCCCACGCCTTTGATATAATAACGTGAACTGGTTTCGTAATTGTACCTACTACGCCCTGATATGAGGTCATCATCATTATCATCATTCATTTCACTTGAAAGACGTCCACTGCTGGAAATAGGCCTTTCCCAAGGCCACTCTGGTCTATGATGAGGTCTACAAATATAACCTACAATAAACTTCGGTTTTACATAAGTATTACAAATGTATATGCTGTGTTTTAGATCATTATAATATTATTAGGTATTTATATATTATGTATGTATTTCTCTATATAAGTATTTATATCGTTGTCTAGCATCCATAGTACAAGGTTTGCTTAGTTTGGGGCTAGGTCAATATGTGAAATGTCCCAAGATATTTATTTATTTATTTATATTTAGGCATATACTCGTAGGTAAGGTAGTACTATTTTTTCCGTTACCCCTAATTTTTTTTTAAATTGAAGTTCACAATAAAATACGAATTTTTAAAACACGGAAACGTACGAGGTTGGCATTTACAAATGTAGCTCAGTATTGTCGAGTCATACATACACTCTGACGAATTAGAATGTATGCGAGCAATCCGAACGTCTGCCAGGAAATGGGGCACGGGTGAATTTAAATTTAAAACGATTGAGACTGAGTTGTTTGCTTTAAGGAACAATTTTTAAATCTTGGAAATATAAAGAGTCATTTGATATGTTCTCCCAGTACATTTTCTTTTGAACTTTTATTATATTTTAAGAATTGGTACAGATCGTTCTGAGAACCGGCTCGCATGCACCTCTAAGTTTACTTCTGTGCAAAATTCCATTTGAATTTACCACTGAGCTTTTCGGTGAAGGAAAACATCGTGAGGAAACCTGCACGCATCTGCGAAGTAATTCAAAGATGTGTGTGAAGTCCCCAATCCGCACTGGGCCCGCGTGGAGACTATAGCCCAAACGCTCTCATAATGAGGGGAGGCCTGTGCCCAGCAGTGGAACGCAAATAGGCTGTAGTAGTAGTTCCGAGAACACAATCAAGGTCATAGTTTCATTCTTAGTTGGTGGGCATTTGGTCACCCTTATTAACTTGGACTTTATCTGACTAGGCACAAAAGCTAAGTTTCAGAGTCACTCAAAAGATCCCACCATGTATGTGTAACCAAAACTAAATTCCACGATTCTAAGTCCACCGATGAAGGCTTGTTGTCTGTCTGTCAGTATTTAGAGTTTTATTTAGCCACTAGCTTTTGCCCGCGACTTCGCCCGCTTAGGTTTCGGTTTGAGTCCCGCGGAAACTGTGCCATTTGGGCGACCGGATTGGTTTAGTTGGTAGTGGTCCTGCCTTCTGTTCCGATGGTCGCGGGTTCGAGTCCCGCTCGGAGCAAACTTTGTGTGTTGAGCACGAATGTTTGCACTCGAGTCGTGGATGTTTAGTATTTATATTATCTATTTCTCTATATAAGTATTTATATCGTTGTCTAGCACCCATAATACAAGCGTCACTTAGTTTGGGGCTAGGTCATGTGTGAAATGTCCCAAGAGATTACTACTACTACTACTACAGCCTACTTGCGTCCCACTGCTGGGCACAGGCCTCCTCTCATCACGAGAGGGTTTGGGCTATAGTCCCCACGCGGGCCCAGTGCGGATTGGGGACTTCACACACATCTTTGAATTACTTCGCAGATGCCTGCAGATTTCCTCACGATGTTTTCCTTCACCGAAAAGCTCAGTGGTAAATTCAAATTGAATTTCGCACATAAGTAAACTTAGAGGTGCAAGCCGGAATCGAACCCCCGACCCTCTGCACGAGAGGCGGTAGGTCGAACCACTAGGCTACCACGTCACTTCAAGAGAAGAAGAGAATTGTCCCAAGAGATTATTTATTATTATTATTTTGTTTTCTATAAAAAGTCGACGAACGTCTTACTGGTGACGCTTAGGGCCTTATCCCACTTGCGATTTGCGAGCGTGTTTTGTATGGAGGCGAACACGCCGCGAGTTCGCCGCGTACGAGTTTTGTATTGAAAAACGCTTTCAACTCGCTCGCAAATCGCAAGTGGGATAAGGCCCTTAAGGAATCTTCAGTACAGCAAAAACAAAGCGAAAAAACGCTTAGCACGCACCCAGCGAGTCGCGGCGTCGACGGCTTTCGCGCCAGTTAAGTTTTGACGCTTCACGCAATCGTTACAGAATGGCCGAGTCACCCGTCACTCAGCCGACGAATTTAACAGAGTCGTTAGCTGAATAGAGAGGGGAAAATTATCCGACAATATTCGGCCTGCGCAAGTTTTATTTTTCTTAATTTGTACTATTACCTATGTCAGAAACGGCTGTAACGATTTAGACTAATTTGAAATATACCTAACGGTTGACGGAGGCTGTTGATCGATAGGTCTACCAAACGTCATATATTGGAAAACTCTAAAAAAAAAATAAGAAAAAGCCCCATTGACGATATGGGAATACAGAAAAGTACTACTACGCTGCTATACTAATACGCTGAACCAATTTTATTTATAAAGCTAACAACACTCTCGAATAAGCCCCGATTAAAAACTGAACATAATCGCGTACCTACACAGATACACACACGCAACATACTGTTCTAAGTTATGACTTGCATTATTATATTTCTTAAAGGATAGTTTATTGTATTTTGTTAATTCTCATTTAAAATAAGGACATTTTTAATATTCGTACGCTGATTTACAGTAAGACATGTTTGGCACATAAAATCATTGAAACACCTGTTCTGACCCATGTTTGAGGCAGATAAAGGTTTCTCTCTCTATCTAAGCAAGTTTTGCATAATAATAATAATAATAATAATAAGTTTATTTAATCAGATAATAAAATCCATTTAGTTAGAATACAAATGTCACTTACTGGCTAATGTTAGTATTACACAATAAAATACACGAGACATACATAATTAAAATAAATAAATTACAGCTGGCGTTGGAAGGGAGGCACGGGTGAATGTAGGCCTCGCCAGCGCTTCATAAAAGGGCCGTCCATCCTGTCGGCCACCACGGCCAGGAGGATAAAAGTGAGTCAGAAGTTAACAGATATAAAATTCAAAAATAAAATAAGTATGGTTCACTTCAAAACCCTTCAATTCTAAAATATATAAGACATTTTCATTATACTAACTGTTTCATAAAATTCGACCCCTAAAATTTCGAACAAAACGCGTTTCGTTATAAAATATTTCCTGGCTCTAGTAGTAACCGGATGGATTAGCGGTAGAAACGGAAATAGGAGGGCTTTAGCGTGAAAGGTCTATTGAGAAGGTACATTAGTGGCTTAAAGTGTAAAGTTTGATGAGTAGGCCAACCGTTTTGAACAATTTTCACTTAGGTAGAGGTGTCCCAAGTAGCAATCAAGTGTCTTAAAAAGGAATTATAGATATCTTTAAGAAAATTTTACTAATTCTATCAGTTGTCTTGACTAAAACTATTATGTCCCTCAAGATATCTTGAAGATATCTCCAAGACTGAGTTAAGACAAAGTGGGCACAGTATTTAAGTCAATTTTAAGAAAGAGTTAATACTACTCTTTAGACAGACTTTAACCCTACTTAAGACTGAGGACTTAACAGATCTCTTAACTTCGATTTCAAGATATCTTTAAGGTTGACTTAATACCAAAAAATAATCTTAAAGGTATCTTCAATACTTACTTAATACTACTAACACCGAGCTGTACTAATTCGATCATCTCTTAACAAAGAAAATTTTAAAACTTTTTTTACTTATGGAATTGTTATTTTAGAAAACATGGCGAACTCTTTTACTTAAAAGAGAATTCATTGTAGGTTTATCGAAATGGCGATTAACTAACTATTTTTTACGTTTATAAAATACCGTTTTATGTCCCTATTGGTACTTGAAAACTATAACGCATGATTGTTTATCGTGTAAAATTGATCGAAAGTGCTATAAAACAGACGGGCTTACAAAATACTGGAAAATAAGCACTAAATATTTGGAATATTTTGTTGCTAAATGAAAATTTTACTTACATACAGCGCAGAATACTACTTTTCCGTATACGTTGGAGATATAACACAAACACTAACACAACACTAACATGTTAAAACAAAAAATCTAACTTCAATGTACTTTATTTTTTATGATTTAGCGTCGGAATTTTTCAATATTTTTTCTAACTTAAAGTGCAAAATGGCGTTAAGTCTTACTATTCTTAACGAAGTATGACTTTAGACAAAACTGATTTTGTAAGGTTACTTTAGATAAAGTATAGACAAATTGCATTTGGAGTAGTACCGGTTTAGAGAAATGATACTTAACTTATACTAAAAACCGAATTAGTGTAGGTCTAGTTAATTCTTAATGGACTTTAAATAATCTTTACTTTGATTTAGTTTATACAATTTACCGTCAAATTTACGGTATTGTTTATGCAAGAAGAACCATCCCACCAAAAACATTTTTATGTAATTTCATGCCAAAGCGAGTACCTACTAATACGAGTATACTACATTGCTTGCGCTGCGAAGAAGTTATATAAGATCTCATGGGGAGCCAAGCTGTGTCGTTCAAAAAGTCAAAATGTAGGGCCAGGCCGTTTAGTGACAGTGACGCAAACACTCATAGCGGTTTATCAACAGAAAGCTAACCAGGCGTGAATTTTGTGCTTAATATTGAGTAACGAAACGACCAAGCCCCACATTTTGACTTTTTGAACGACACGCTTGTTCTCAATGATATCTTTAAAACTTTGTACAGTGCAAGCAATATTTAGGCTGTAAGTATCTAAGAGGCGACACATTACCTACGTAGCATTTTAGATAGGTAAAATGTTTTTCATGGGATGTCTGGGGGCACGCTAGTGCTCCCGCCAAGACGAGTCAACAGAAGCGCTGGGCACACCTACCTTTTCTCAAAGCCTTTAATCGTATTTTCATAGGTACCTTTAAAGATTCGTCATGGATGATGCTAGAAAGTCGAAATGTTGAGTAGTTATATTATGACTATAGAGTACCTTTATTATACATAGTTTCAAACGTATGGCTATAATCGTTTAGTGTTTTTTTTATATATTTTGCCAATTAGCTGATGAGATAAGATGTTTTAAAGAAAAGAAAGGAAAATTTTGTTTCTTTGTCCTTTCTTTATGACAAAATGGCTGGAACGATTATGATGAAATTCGGTATGGAGATAGTTTTATATAGTTTGAGAACCGGGAAATAACACTTTTTTTTTGTCCCGATATTTCCACGGGAACGGGTTTTTCACGGGTCAAATGAGTTTTTCAATACTTTCAATATAACTAACCGTCTATTATGTGTAGGTAATCATCGGAAACGCAAATTCTACGTCTACGCGGGACGAAGTCGCACGCATCGGCTAGTTTTAGATATTAATAAAATCTAAAGTTTTACTAGTTATACATCTATATTAATATTATGAATGCGAAAGTAACTCTGTCTGTCTTTCTGTATGTCTGTTACCTTTTCACGCTTCAACCGCTAGACCGATTAGGATGAAATTTGGTATGGAGATAGTTGGAGTCCCGGGAAAGGACATAGGCTACTTTTTATCCCGGAAAAACGCATATCTAGTTCCCGCGGAAACCTGATTACCAAATTCTACGCGGGCAGAAGCTAGTAATATTATAAAAGCAAAAGTAACTCGTGTGTGTCTGTCTGTCTGTCTGTTAACTCTTCACGCTTCAACCGCTGGACCGATTTGGATGAAATTTGACATGAAGATAGTTGGAGTCCCGGAAAAGGATATAGGCTACTTTTTATCCTATTATTATTTTAATTTATGGATTCAATCACTTGTTCAGCTAATTGGCCAAATACAAAAATATATCCATTTTTCCATACTAAAAAAAAATATATTCTAGCAATTGCCAGACCGAATCTACGAAAATACGACAAAACGTTTCAAGACAAGGTAGATATAATGCCCTACGCTTCCGTTGACTCGTCTTGGCAGGGGCACTGCCGTGCCCCCAGATCGTAAATTGCCGTGCAATCAGAATCACTGCTGTCCGCTACTTCCATTTCCAAATTTGACGCTTTAAGTATCCTCTACTGTCTCGTGATCTATTTTTAATAGCTACTGGGTAATAGGTAGACACTGAAATCTCACTCCAAGATGTCGCACTGTTAACATATTTGAAGCACTGATCACTTGCACCGCACACAATTTGAGGTTAATCTAAATATATAAAACTCAAAGGTGACTGACTGACTGACTGACTGACATAGTGATCTAACAACGCACAGCCCAAACCACTGGTCGGATCGGGCTGAAATTTGGCATGCAGGTAGATGTTATGACGTAGGCATCCGCTAAGAAAGGAGTTTGCGAAATTTCCACGGGAACGGGAAAAAAACGGGATTTTTCATTTTAATATTTCTGCGCATACGAAGTTGCGGGGAAAAGCTAGTTTTCTATATTTCGCAACACGCCGAATGATGAAAACCAAATTTTTTGAAGTAGTTTTTTTTTAATTTCATCCATCGTTCACTTGGTTTCTTTTGTCGAAAAGCGTCCCGTTAAGCTTATTTTTACTTAAAGCTTATTAAATTTAGTGATAAAAGAATAAAATATTCTTCACAAAAGCAATTTCTAGAACTTATAGTGTTACGATCATCTAAGTTTGTCTACAGATTCAATTTTTACTTAGCAATTCTAAACTGATACTTTGATTATACCATTGAGTCTTTAGTGAGTCTTGAAATAATCTGAGTAGAGTAAAAGAATCATTTTTAGACTTAAGTGTGGACGCACTTAATACTAAATGGTTTTTAAAATACTTAACTAGGATTTAGGTATTCTTAACTTGCTAAAGTAGCGGTAGCTTAAAACTATTTAGTTTTAAAGACTAAAATGACTTAACGGAGTCTTTTTTTTATTAGCTAATTCTGATTTAAGACAACGTTAAGATATGTAAGATTTAATCACTATTCTTGTTTGCTACTTGGGGTATTAGGTATGGGGCAGAAAGAATTCTTCACTTTACACTCGAAGCCGTGCAAAATAAGTTCATAAGGCTTATAGCGAAATAATGGCTGAAAATTAATTTAATATGAGCATCCTTACTGTTTGTGTTTGAATTGGCTAATTAAATGAACAAAAATTAAAATTAAAAAAGGTTTTAATTCCTGCAAAATTTTACATACTTTAGAAAAGTTAGTTCTTAATTAAACACATGTACAGGTTAACACAACTTAGAAGGCGCCTTGATTAAACAATAATGAACTCTGCATCAACGACTTAAGTGCTTCGCCGCGCGGCTTCTAAGTTGTGTCGTGTTATATCTATCTATTCTATCTAAATGCACATTACATACCTAAGTTAGTTACTATTATTGTTAGCAATACCATGAGTTTACAGTGACCGTACACGCTACCGACTACGTAAACGATTTGTATGAAGAATAGTACCGCGCCCCTGGCGGTCACTCGTTGAACTAAAATTCTTCATACAAATCGTTTACGTAGTCGCTAGCGAGTACCTACGGTCACTGTAAACTCATGGTAGTGCTACTATACTATGCCTAAGGTAAAGTAAGATTAATCTTGATTTTTCTTTTCGTTTAATATATTAATTTAATTCTATATACGTATTCAATATAGTTTTATATTTTATGCAAATATAAATGTATATCCACCACCACCACAACAGCCTATTTACGCCCACTGCTGGGCACAGGCCTCCTCTCATCCGAGAGGATTTGGGTTATATCTGAGAAAACTCAAACGGCTGTAGCGATTTAGACTAAATTTGCAATATACTTAAGAGTTGACAGGAGCGACAAATCGACCTTCATAATCTGTGAGAGCATGGGGTGAACCTCACTTTCAGCTATTTTCATCTGAGCAAAGCCATTTTTTGAATTATTTTGAAAACATGGTGCTGCATGTTTAATAAAATATCAAGTTTGCTAGTTAAAATTTATCTCATGTAAACAATTTTATCGCCAGAAGCGATAAGGATCAAACAAAACCAAACACAATCATTATTGACTCTGAAAAGAACTCAAATTGAACGTTCTCAAAGAGTTGTCATTAAAACTTGACAAACTTGCAACTGACACTGGGAAAACAAAGATACAACAAATGACATCAAAGAAACTAACAGTGAAGCAGAATATCAACAAAAAGATAGTGAAACTCGAAACGGGTACACAAAGGCCATTGCGGTAGTTTACAATTATTCTTCATGTTAAATCGTGTTAGAGGAATTCCGTTTCTAGTTGTATTTGGTAAGCTACAAAATTGCTTTAACAATGGAACTGCAGTTGTGTTAATTGCTAATTTTTGAGCTTGCAAGTAAACCACTGTTATGAAGTGAGCTATTTTTATTATATACTTGCGGAAACGGCGGGTTTACCTACTCTAGTTTTTTCCTCGATGTGATGACGCCCCACTGGGTCGCGGTCCAAACAGCTATCCAACGCAAGAAAATGTCAAAAATTATTAGGGTCACTATAAAATTTCCCGAATTTCCGTTTGTAGGTATATACAAGATATTCTATATTTGGTTATCTTAATGTCCACGGTAGCACTACCATGAGTTTACAGTGACCGTACTCGCTAGCGACTACGTAAACGATTTGTATGAAGAATTTTAGTTCAACGAGTGACCGCCAGGGGCGCTGTACTATTCTTCATACAAATCGTTTACGTAGTCGCTAGCGAGTACGGTCACTGTAAACTCATGGTATTGCTACGGGTTTCGTTTGATGTTTGTCATCAAACCGTAACGTAACGGTAACGTATATTGGCCGAAATATGTAAGAAATTTTATTCATAGACGTATCCTTGTTCTAAATATAGCGTGTTCCTGAAATAGCTACTAATTCATCTCCACGATAAGTAATATCCAATGAACGCGTAAAAATACTTGCATCTTAAATTCGTATGCATTTTTCCGGGATAAAAAGTAGCCTGTATGTCCTTCTCCGGGACTCTAACTCGAGTCTAAATTTTACCAACTAACTGCGTGAAGAGGTAACAGTCAGACAAAATAAGATGCTTTTCTGGATTAAAAAGTAGCCTATAACTCCTTCCCCGGGACTCTCATTATCTCCACGCTTCATCCCAATCCGTCCAACGGTTGAAGCGTGAAGACTAGTAAGAAACAGACAGACGGACAGACTGACAGACAAAGTTACTTTCTCATTTGAAATATTGGTATGGATTAAATATACTAATAACGATCCGCTTTTCTTTTCCTTATCATCATTTTTTTTCCTGTGAACATGAACCTTATACATATCTCATTATAAATCAGCTTATTGGGCAACTTTGGTTCCTACCTAAAGCCGCAGCCAAATTCAATTTGGAAACCCCGAGGAAGGTGAAGGATACCTCTCACGATTCTGCTCGCATATGCAACTTTTAGTACACACAGGGTGTGTATAAAGCTACGTATACAATAAGTAGGTATGCGAGTAGACATTAAGCGAGAACACGTGAAGTCATGATTATAATAAAACTAGCTTTTGCCGTATTCGTAAGCACATAAACATTTAACTTGTAATATCCCATTTTTCTCATTATCGTGCGAATTCCGGAAAATACTCTCTTGCTCCTAGTTGGGCTGTCTAGATGCAACAAACACCGATCTGTAGTTTAATAAAATCAGCCTCGATGGTTTCTATGACTCATTGTGATTTGTGGATGTCACTTTATTTATTATTTATTTATTAAAGAATACAAAACTCTTAAACTAGAAAAGTGCGCCAATAGGGGAGACGACAACTTTTTTTTCTTAGTCAATCAGGAAGAGTATTGAAAAGTATTGGACACGTATTTTTTCTTTTTCAACGTAATCAAACTTATACGGAGATATATTGAGTTGACATGTCGCGTGACGTCATGGTTAGGTACGATTTACACCTAACGGTGACGTAGTTAGCCCCCACTATCCAACTTTAATGCGTTTTAACTCAGTCATTCTTTGTTAATTTGACCAAACAAAAAATACGAGTCTAATATTTTTTTATTACCTGACTGACGGACTAATTAGAATTTCGATTTCTTCACCCTGTCGTCATCCCTATTGTCATCAACTCATCAAAGTGGTTTAGGTCGTCAACTTCGTGCCCGACCCTCCTTGGGGGTAACAGACGGTCGGGCGGCAGGGAGAACGTGATATTGATGACCTCATACAGCACACCTTACACTAGCGCACGCCCGAGAAAATCTGCATAACGGAACGGTGGCGTGGGGATTCATCATAAATGACATCTAACTCTTCCCATCTCTTTCATACTTCCGTTTGACTAAGTTCGATTTGACAGAAAAGAACTGTCAAGTAAATATCATGATTTTTATTCTTTATTCTACCGCATAGAGTCATATATGTCTATGTTTAGGCACGCGAAACGGTCATACGTAGCTTTTGGCTGATTTTTGTTGACGGCCAGTGTGTAGAGTGCAACGCGCGTGGTTAGTCTCTCCGCAACCCTCGTCATCCCCGCTGTCGCCACGCCCCCCAACGTCTGTCGCACCTCAAGGACGGTTGGGCACAATGTTGACGACCTAAAGTTTAGATCATGTTTATAATGTCACAAAACACTTTGATGACAAGTAGCGCGCAGAAGGTTCACTTTCTTTTTAAAGACCACAAATCTACTCGTATTGGCATCGACAATTGAGCCCACTGTTCTTGGTTTAGGTAAATACCGGGTTGAGATACTTCACAGCGTTCGTATAAAGCGGCAGCGGGTAGGCTGAGCGCAAACATTTGCCCGTTACGCATTACACTAACGAGTCAGGAGCTCATATTGGAACAACGGGCCGAATCAATTTCGGGGATTAGCCGACTTTATTGGTCATCTGTAGTCTGATAGAGAGCGGGGAAACAGGTTTACGGCTTTACTGATAGTGTTTGCTTGTTGGTTTTCAGTTGCTCCTCATCTTGGTAACATAGCGTTTAGAACCTGGCAAGTTATGGAATGTCAACTCTTGTGACATAGCTCATGGATAGCTCTACTCGGCGGACACGGCCGATAAAAGCACGATTTCGAACACAATTCGAATGAAGTGTCAATGTTTGCTTGCGTTTGTACACTTGTAAATATGTGCCACTACGCGGGCCAATGATTCACTCTCCATCTCCGGATGAAACAAATGATTCCGTGGCCATTCTGTATGTTATGTAGTACTATTAAATATTCTGTGCCCGAGTTAACGCTAATAAAGTTGAGCAAAGCGTCTCGCTCGAACAAGTTAACGATTACCTAATTATTAATAAATAAATAGATATATTAATAATATTTTTTACCTGTTGAATCCCATAGAAAATGGCGGAGCATACTAAAACGCGTTACAAACTTTGTTCTTAGTTACAAAACTTATACTAGGCCAACACTTTTTGTAGGTAAATAAAATCGACTCGAAATATTATACAAGAATTTTAAAAAGTCGAAATAAGAATGATTTGTATCATTTTAAAAGTTCATTTTATATTTTACTAAGCAACAACCTGAAACTAACCTTAACTAGGATTAGTTTGCTAAAACCGTTTAAGTTTTAATGATCTGTCCGTTGCAAGAAAATAATTCAACTTTGGACAATATTTAGTGTGAAATAGGAAATTTTTAAAAGTTTGCAGTATTTAAATCGAATAAGGTGACAGGACCAAAAGAGGTCTAATGACAAAATGGTTGTTTTTCTGTAAGAAAATTAAATCCTTAGCAATCGTGTCATATCTTCTACTATCTAAAGTCCCGACTCTTCACATTTCAAAACGCTTCAATTTTTTTATTATTATTTATAAAGCACCACCAACACTCAACGCATAGTTGATGGCTGTCTCAGCTCGCACACATGTGTTGAGAGTGTTGGTGGTGTTTTTTAAATACATTGAAGCGTTTTGAAATGTGAAGGCGCGGGACTTTAGATAATAGAAGATCTCTACATACTGCCTAACTGTGAATAGATTCGAACATTTCTAAAACTCTTCCTGTACTGACTGAATACTACAGCCTATTTGCGTCCCACTGTTGGGCACAGGCCTCCTCTCACGAGAGGGTTTGGGCTATAGTCCCCACGCGTGCCCAGTGCGGATTGGGGACTTCACACACATCTTTGAATTAATTCGCAGATGCGTGCAGGTTTCCTCACGATGTTTTCCTTCACCGAAAAGCACAGTGGTTAATTAGAATTGAATTTCGCACACAGGTAAACTTAGAGGTGCGAGCCGGAATCGAACCATCGACCCTCGGCATGAGCGGCGGTAAGTCGAACCACTAGACCACCACGGCTCGGCGCGTGGGGACTATAGCCCAAACCCTCTCGTGAGAGGAGGCCTGTGCCCAGCAGTGGGACGCAAATAGGCTGTAGTATGTATGTATGTATGTACTGACTGAATGACTAGTGACTGACTACTGATCGTATAATTCTAGAATTTGGCATGTAGGTTCCTTGGGGAGTCCAAAGGAGCAATAAGAGACGATGTCCGGAAATTCCTACGGGAACGGAAAAAAATTACCTACGAGGGCTAGTTTGATTAGAAAACTATTCAGCAAACTATAGTTATATAACTATATCTCAGATAATGGAACAAAAAAAAAACTCTGATAAAAATATCATTTCCTATTAATTTACTCCATGTAGATCTAAATCTACCTTTTTATTGTAGATAGCAAGGCGCTTGACCAGCATCTTACCTGATGGAAAGCAAAATGTGGTCTACGGTGGAACGCACCTTCCTAGAAAATACCTGTGCACTCTAGACTTGAAAAGTTCCATGTGGGAGGAAACAAGAACGCTGGTAATGTGTACCTAACACTTCACTTGATCCTTATCAGTCAAGGCTCACGACCTCGCTAACCTCGGGTTACTTGCCCTCTAACTCGAGTTAAGTAGGCTACTTGGCTTGGTTCGAGTAGGCCTAAATGTGCTTTCAAGCAAATGAAGTACAAACAGGCATCGTTAGGAGCCGGCTGCCGCGGACTGGGGCTTAATCTCTTCCGCAACATTATCTCGAAGCCAATTTGGAATTATGAAATTAATACATTTGATTTCATCTTCATTCAACTTTTTGGTAAAGGAAATCATCGTGACTATGGAGGGTTGAAGTAAAGTAGCGCAATCTTTATAGTTCCAAAAGTGGACACCAAATCGGGTAGATTGGGGGCGCTGCGGTCGCCGCTCCAGTCAAGCCACCTAGGCGGATAGTCTGCAGTAGCGCCTTCAGATAACGCTGCTGAGGCGAAAACGCAGCGAAAACGGTTGTGAGGAGAGTGTGTTTTGTTTTGTTGCTTATCAAATCCGCTAGACACGTTTTCAACTGTTTCGCCATATAAGATTGCGCTCCTTACCTATCGTGACATTGAAATGAACGTCTCTGCTGAAGATCTACAATCCGCACCGGGTCCGAGGACCATCTTTATTACTACTACTACTACTACAGCCTATTTGCGTCCCACTGCTGGACACAGGCCTCCTCTCATCACGAAACCGTGGTGGCCTAGTGGTTCGACCTACCTCCTCTCATGCAGAGGCTCGGGGGTTCGATTCCGGCTCGCACCTTAAGTTTACTTATGTGTATTCAATTTGAATTTACCACTGAGCTTTTCGGTGAAGGGAAACATCGCGAGGAAACCTGCATGCATCTGCGAAGTAATTCAAAGATGTGTGTGAAGTCCACAATGCGCACTGGGCCCGCGTGGGGACTATAGCCCAAACCATCTCGTGATGAGAGGAGGCCTGTGCCCAGCAGTGGGACGCAACGCAAATGGGCTGTAGTAGTAGTAGTTGACGACGAGAACTTCGATTCATCCATACCCAACCCGATTGGGTACACCTCTCAGTGTTGAGCATATTGAAAACAAAAAAAAAACATGTCGAGGGTTGCGCAGAAAAAACTTTGACAAACGACGATAATACGGCACGATGCGTATACCAGGTACCACCAACGACACTTTTTACGTTCAATATTGACAGCCGGATTGGTCCAGTTGGTAGTGGTCCTGCCTTCTGTTCCGATGGTCTTGGGTTCGAGTCCCGCTCGGGGCAAATTTTGTGTGATGAACACGAATGTTTGTACTCGAGTCAAGGATGTTAGTATTTATATATGTATGTATATAATTCTCTATATTAGTATTTATATCGTTGTCTAGCATCCATAGTACAAGCTTTGCTTAGTTTGGGGCTAGGTCAATATGTGTGAAATGTCCCAAGATATTTATTTATTTATTTTGATATTTTAATATTCAACTTTATGCTTTTGTAACAAAATAAAAAAGTGCCTACATCTTTTTGTAGCTAACTTTAAATCCCATTTTGTTGTTGGGAAACAATGAAACCTTTACAAAGTATGTTGGTACTCATTAGCCTTTACAAGAGCTCACGAAGAATTTGAAAAACCTAACAATCCAAATCACGTCTTTATTCTTCGGCTCACGGAATAAATTTGTGTGTCATACTGTAATCCACTTTCCTTCGTGTTACAGGTACGTGTTTAAATTCATGATCGGATTCCGCGGTAAATTGAATAACGAAACTTTTTGTATCGACTTTTAATCAAATAAAAGAGCTCCATGTTTTTTGTTAGGTACTTACTTGAATTTGTTAAGGAACGTTTTGAAATGCGGCTCTGCCTTGTCGTACGATATGAAACGTATGGAGCGCTCTTATTTGAATAAAACTTTTGAAGTCATGTTTTAGAAGACTATAGAAATGATTAAAAAATCTGAATTCTGCTATTCAAACAAGAAATATGATTTATTGTTTTTTTTTGTGTTAAGTTACTTATAGAAAATATGATTAATTTACATATGTAAAAACCAGCCATCCGGCCCGCACCTCTGAAATTATTTACGTGCGAAATTCAATTTGATTTTACCACTGAGCTTTTCGGTGAAGGAAAACATCGTGAGGAAACGTGCACGCATCTGCGAAAGTAATTAAAGGATGTGTGTGAAGTCAGCAATTAGCACTGGGCCCGCGTGGGGATTATAACCCAGCCCTCTCGTGATGAGAGGAAGTCAGTGCCCAGCAGTGGGCCGTAAATAGGCTGTTGTAGTAGTAGTAAAAAAGAGATGATATCTCGCAGTGCTCGCACTGTTATTGTTTTTTTGTAAGGGGGTAGGGCAGCTTGTGAAGTTACTAGGATAAAAACATTAATTACATCTTAGACCTCAAGGTCGGTAACGCATTCTAAATCATAATATTATTTCTTACTAGTTGACCCGTTAACTTTCGTAGGTAGATACCTATCACCCAATGGTCAAATTCAAGTTCAATAATTTATTCAGAAAATTGTCCACATAGTGGCACTTTTACACGTCAGAAAAAGAATTTACCAGCTCTTCCCATTCCATTCGCTTTCCCATTGCTGAAGGTGATTCCCATATAAAGTTAATTCTATTTATTCAGGTGTTCCTTTACATTTTTCCCGATTTTTTTCCGTCCCTGAATCACAGGGAATAAAACAAAAAAAAAAATTAGCGAATTCGGTCCAGCAGTGGGCCTTAGCCAGACAACGGACATGAGTTTGTTGCGGCGCTTCTTCTCAAGCAATGGGTCCAGGAAGCGCTGGTAAAACCATTTCTGACGTGTAGAAGTTCCAATTTGCTGAATAATTAATTAATCGATTGAAGTCCATAGGCCCCGTACAGTCAGCAGCAGAAGTAGATAAGCTGTCCACGTGTTCAAAATGACCTACACACGACCTTATTCTTAAGATGGCAAGCTTGCAAGGACGTTTAAAAATAATCATTAGCTTTAAATATATTACTAAGTCAAACATTTTAAGCGAGAGACCTCATCATGTTCTTATTGACATGTATTAATGAACTCTTTTATACATGATGTATTTCATTATTTATTGACATTTTGAGACTGTCGACATCTATGGAATTTATATTTATTTGACAATGGAGGCCATCTCCATAATATTTTTTTTCTGGACCCTTGGAGACTATACATCTCTAAGATCTTAGATTTAAGTTTAAGTTAGGGACTATACATCCCTTCAATGTAATTGTAGTACGTACCTATATGTATATTTTATACATGTAATGTAAATGTTATAACTATGTGTAAATTTTGAAAAAAGGCCTTCTGCTTGAGTTTGTTGCGGCGCTTCTTCTCAAGCAATGGGTCTAGGAAGCGCTAGTAAATTCTTTTCTGACGTGTAAAAGTGCCCCTATGTGGCCAATTTGCTGAATAAATGATTGAATTTTGAATTTTTTGATTGATGTTAAGGGCGTGTGTAGGTCATTTTGAACACCTGGACAGCTTATCTACTTCTGCTGCTGACTGTACCATCAGCTCGCCTGTATGTTCTTCCAATAAAAATAAAAACATTCGTTCTTTGTACGTCTGTAGAAGCTACTCATTATTATTTATACTGTATTATGAGATTTTTCATTAACTATTCCTAGAACTGAATAAAATATCCTCAAGCTGCTCTTATAAGTTGCAAAAACGAAAAAACGCCGTTTCTGTCAAAGACTCTAACAATATTTAACCCGTTCAAAGCACTAAAAATATAAAAATAACTGGGGTCAAAACCAACCTTAACTCTCCGACTCAAACTCCATTTTCATACACGAACATGAGCAACACGTTTATGACCCATATCCACTGGCATTTTTCTTGCAATAGGATTTCACTGCAAATAGCTTTTTATACTCTAGGGAGAGATTTTCTTGAAAATTTCGCAGAATTCTTTGTTGTTTCGCTAAACGCAGTTTAGATGTAAGTTTGGAATTTGATAATTTTGTTAACTTTACTGTACATTGAATTTGAGGCTTACATTGTTTTAGCTTTATTGTATGAAATGTACTGAAAATGAACATTTTACAAAAACTATATTGTACCCTTTACTTTCAAGTTTTTTTTAATTTCCAACAGATACAGGTACTTACCTACAGTACAGTTACTCGTAGTATTTGGCGGTATCGCCAATCAAAGGTTGTTTGTGTAAAATGTTTTCAAATCTTTCCGAATTGAGATCAGGTTTTGCTGATTGTCTATAAAGCCAGTTTACGGACGATCTTTAGGTTGATAACGTCACGCTTAGGCCGATCGTGCCTCTCTATCGCTTGTTCCGCGCTCTCGCTTGCACCGTAACATTACTATTGCGTCATGTTTTTTCTGCGTGCAGCCGGCGTTCATCGATTCATAAGACGTTATCACGTCAAAAATCAAATATTGATTATTATTATACATTATTTCGTATATAGAAAAGATTAAAATAATAAAACCTCTTGTTTTCAATGGCAAAAGGGGACTATTTTCTGGATGTCGTTGTCACACATTGCTCGAGGGTAAGATGAGAACTCCTTTGTTGGGTGATCTCCATTGTTCTCTCTAAGACCTTTGATTCTAAGCCTTTAAGACTATAGCTCCGATTTCAGTTAAATAATAGACAGCCTTATAAACAAGGTACTTAAGAATCATTTACTCATTGGATTAGGTAAAATAACCTTTCTTAGTTTCCATTGTATACCAAAATGTTAAATTTTCAAAATGGATTTCAAAGTGGCTTATGTTTGTTAAATCTCTCCTTGCTCTATGTAATGGAGATTTTTATTACATCTCGTGTTGACTTTACAAAGTGCATAAAATTTTCAGATCAGTTAGTAACTTCGTGCCGCTTTTTTTAAATATTATGTCCATGATCATTATTATGGTTTCAACTACAATCCCTGTGTAAACGATTTTCTCGAGGTTAACGTCGATTTTCAACATTTTAAACGTTATCTTTCTTATGTACATCCCGTCAAAAATTATTATTATTATTATTAAATAACCAGTTAAAAGTAGCCTTAAAGCCCTTTATTTCAGTAACAAGGTAAGAGCTCACCCAGAATAATTTACTATCTTGTTCAACAAGAGTAATAGAGGGTACCTAATTAGATCGTTTATTATACATTCCTATTGAACTGAGTGAAACACGTCCGCTGAATGTCGAGTGGCCATCAGTATTCCAATCAGAAGCCAAGAACGTTGCGTAATCTAGAAAACTGAGATTTATTCTTCTTCCACGAGCAATAAAGTTATTTAACGAAATTTAATCAAATATAAAATAAGCACATAACCGAAGTAATGATTATTCTCACAATCTGCTAGATATAAAATGAAGTAGCAAGTAGCTTATTAGGGTAGTTATAGAAATGGGTAAAATTTCGACCGGATTCGTCCAGTGACGACCGGATTGGCCCAGTTGGTATTAGAATTATCCCACTAGGGGCAAAACTTTGTGTGATAGGCACGAATGTTTGTACTCGAGTCATGGATGGTTAGTATTTATATATGTATGTATTTCTCTATAGAAGTATTTATATCGTTGTCTAGCACCCATAATACAAGCGTCGCTTAGTTTGGGGATAGGTCAATATGTGTGAAATGTCCGAACATATTTATATTATTTCTTTATTTTGAAACTAATTTAGTATTTAAGCTCCAAAATAAACAATACCCACACAAGGTAAATACTTGGATGTTACACAGAAGCGTCAGTAATAGTACATTACAGACCTAGGGTGGTGAATTAGTAAATGTCCCAGATCGCAGGTTTCTGTGGCCATAAATATGCGATCTGGGGCTTTACGAATTACCGCCCGTGGTTTGTCAAAAGTTTTACGTCTTGCCTTGGCCAAGAAGTTAGATTTTCTCTCCGCGTAGCGGGCAGAAAATCCCACTTTATGGCCAAGGGTGATGTAAAATAAATTAAAGGTTCAAGACTAGACAAGATTGAAAGATGTCAGTGGGAAAGCAAAGTAAATAAATTGGTTGCCAAATAGTTTCAGTACCAAAATTCATAAGATCTCTAATACCTCCATCCATACTAATATTATAAATGTGAAAGTGTGTTTGTTTGTTTGTCCTTCCTTCACGTCGACAACGTCGTCGAGCAACTAGACCGATTTGGATGAAATTTGATATGGAGAATGGAGATAGTTTGAGATCCTGGTAATAACATAGGCTTATTACTTTTTATCCCCATATACCCAAGGGAACGGGTTTTCCACGGGTCAAACCAGTTTTTCAAAACTTCTATAACTATAACCATCTGTATTTATAGTATCATCGGGTACGCAAATTCAAAGTCTACGCGGGATGAAGCCCCGGGCAAAGGGCTAGTATTCATATAAATTGGGGCGTGTTTAGCTGAAGCGCCAAAGTTTGGGATGTCTAGGCTGATAAGTAAGTTATTATGTAGGTACACAGTTTCTCAAAGTGTTAGATACGTGGTTGGATTTTAACTCCTACGCTGACGTGGGTCTGCTTGTAGCATGTAAAGGGATCGGGTAGGAATATTTAGCTTAATGTTCAACTTCATTGTAAGTAGCAATCCATGACTGTTTTCGTTAAATACTTAATAAGTAATTTTGAAAGCATGTTTATAGCTTGACGAAATGTTCTAAGATTATTTCTTAGAAAGTCATGCAACCCTAAAGTAAATAAACTTGTTTTTTAGAACATACTTAAGAACGTTTCTTGAAAAAAATCTACTTGAGATTGACTTGTATTTTTTTTCAGATATGCCCTCATGAAACAAAACAAAGTGGATTAAATAATGTTCTTCATTATTCATTTGCACTCCTTTCACAAAAGTGTGGCTTCTAATTACATTTCTTTTATGTTTTCTTAAAGATTTCCTTTTGAGTGCCATTCGACGGCTTAATTAAGTGAACGACCACGGAATCAAGAGAAATCCTTAATTATCTTGAATTTCTGGAAAAATCATTACAAACACAAACAGGCCGTTATGGGGCGGGGTGGGGGGGGGATGTTTTAACGGCCTTTCTTCTAGTCATAATATTTCTGACACCGGTTTCTTTAATGATTTCAGTTAATAAATGGAAATATAAAATTGTATCTTAAAAGAAAATCTCATTGAAAGAGAAAATCATTATTAAGTCGTCTCAAGTTTGAAATGAAAATTTTAATCATAAAATATTTCCGTGATTGTTGTAAAAATACGTTTTGGTCATTCAAGTGGGTAAGGAACTGGGTTTATATTTATTACGGCGTAAAATACCAAACAAAGACACTCAACAGCAATGAAGAAGAAGAAGAAGAAGAAACATTTATTCGGTACAAAACACACGACATAACATAAATAACAATAAAAACGAAGAAAACAATAACATGTGATTTGTCACGAACTGGTCCTAGCTCAGCATGTGCTGGCATTTAGGCCAAGACGGGTCACTTTGTACGGAAAATCATATACAAAGTGACCCGTTTTCATAGCTGTTGAGTGTAGTTCTACGACTACTCCGGACCGTGTTTTCATGGTTTCATATTGGACTTGTGCGTAGCTGCTCTAAAGGTGCTTAAAACTTATGTTGTTCAGCCCAAAAAGCCTCATACAATCGCACTCCCACGCAATGCCCGTGTTCGCTCCAGCTGTTACGTGCGCCAACGCCTATATTATTCATGGAGCTTAATATTTGACGAGCCAGGCACAAGTTTGGAGAATTACCCAACACTCCACTAAAAGAGGGCGTGCGCATTGATTTTCGAGTTTTAACGCACTTGGCTTATAAATATTCAGGTGTGTTTGAGAAATTCAGCGCGCTTCGAGTTTCCGACGCGCGATCATTATTAGATGTCGTCTAGTGAGCTTCTTTTGTTTTTCAGATGCGGAGCGATGTTGAAAGGCTGATAACAAAACGTATAAGTAAAAAATAAATGAACGGAAGAAAAAACTGCATTAATTCGTTTTGCCGACGATAATACGACTATTACAACAGACACAATCAAACAAGTTATTTTTTAAGCCGTTGCTTGGCAAATCAGCCTACAGGCTACCTGATGGCAAGGCTCTTAGGTCAGAAAATAAGATCGTGAACCCTGAGTACTCTGATCGAAAGATTTATGTTATTAAATCAGAAAGACACGCTTTTTGCTTCGCAGTTGCTTGTTTATATTTTAGCTTCTCATGAATAGCAATCTTCTTTATTGCGTCATTATCACGGTTTCCATCATGCACTCCTAAAGCTTTCATTCCACATTACCTCTAAAATTAACGTCGTCTAGTGACAACAATGTGTGGATCGTCAGAAATGCATTACCAGCTCCGTCTAACGACTGTGACACGATTTTGCGCGACCAGCGGCTGTGGCGAGCGCTTTTAGCCAACGACATGAAAAGGCATGTTATATTTTCCAGCGCATGTATGTATGTAGTTAAACTAGCTTCCACCCGCATGAACAAATGCGTTTCTCTGGGATAAAAAGGAGATACTTACCCTACGTCCTTCTCTGGGACTCGAACTATCTTCATATGAAATTTCATCCCAACCGGTCTAGTGGTTTTATTATGGAATATAAATCGGTATACGCTTGGAATAACTGTAAAATTTGATACAAGATGTCGCTGCGTATAATCCAGTATAATTATGAGCATCTTAGAGCCTTAGAGTTTGATGCGCCATCTGGATATTTCATATGTGTAAGAGATTGTCAGTCTATGTTGTACCTATTCTCTGCTAAACTAACATATCTTGTGCAATGAGCGTTACCTGAACTGCAATGTATTACAAAATCGCTCTCCGCGCCCGCTTGTAGCCTGTCCAAGCCGTACTGATGTACATGCTATACGATATACAAGCCGTTACTCTGAAAATAGTTTTAATAACGCCTTAGCGCTTCAAACTGTCGTCCTTAAGCCGGTACGTTCATTTATGTGCTTGAGAAGATTTTAGAGAAGAGAACGTTGATATACGAGTAGCTAAGTGCTTTGGGCGCTTGCCTAGCATATAATATCGTCGTACACTCAAGTACCTAAGAGTCTCAAAATAACTGAAGCATACATTGGCGCTACATTGTATTTCTTGTTACATCAAAAATGTTTTAATAAAAATAAAAATCGCCTTCAAACTCCGACAGACTGCGATGTCAATGTCAAGTTCACTAATGATTATCATTTCTTTGGGTCGGTTCACTTGACACCGAGTTCGCAGTCTGTCGGAGTTAGAAGGCGGTTTTTATTTTTTTATTTAAATTTTATTTTTCGGCTACAGTTTTCAAACATTACTATAGAAATACATAAGGAACTCTGTAGTCTTCGAAATTGACACCAAAATCATCTACGTGCTAGCAAATTTCGAGGAGTTCCCTCATTTTCTCATGGATCCCATGACCAGAACTGAACCAAATTGATATGGGACCAATTTGGACGTACCACCTTTCGAACTAACAAAGAATCATCGAAATCGGTTCACGTTTACTATTTATTTTTGGTGAACATACATACAAAAAATATTCAAAAAAGATTCTGACGAATTGAGATCCTCCTCTTTTTTTTTTTGAAGTAGGTTAATTCTTTTTTTCGTGACCTTGATCCGCGTTGAGTTTGGCTGAACAGAGAGTGGAATGGCACAGAGGACTGATAAAACATTTCAATACTTTTACCCATTTTTTAATCGGAGCGAACACTTATCCTGTTTTGCCTTCTGAGGTATTGAAGAAGCTTGTTGCGGATTATATTTTTGTGATACGTACTGGTTCTGACGAAGCCTGTTGCAGATACCGCTTTTGTCTTCATGAATAAATGATTTTATATTTTTATAGGAAAAACGTTCAGATCCGACAATGCCATCTCCCCAAAACTTATAATAAATTCCCAGTAATGCCAAGTAATACACAGTTTCTAGATTACCGATCATTTCACATAAGTACGACAAAATTGGCCTGATGATAAAAACACTCTTTTGAGTGAATAAAACGAAAAAAAAATGCCATTTAGGCTACATCATGTACTTAACCTCAACGGCGTACGAAATAAGAAAACTCTGGATTAACTCTTTAAAACAAAAACAAAAAACTAATTAAAAATCGGCTCAGACTTTGCTAAGCTACTAAGCCACAGACATACCCACTCATGTCAAACTGAAAACAACCAAACATCCCTCCACTCCTTTACTTTGTGTCGAATGTTGAAAATACATAAGGCACAAGCGCGCAATTACGCATCCCACATTACTACTACTACTACAACAGCTTATTTACGGTCCACTGCTGGGCACAGGCCTCCTCTCATCACGAGAGGGTTGGGCTATAGTCCCCACGCGGGCCCAGTGCGGATTGGGGACACCTTGCACATCCTTGAATTACTTCGCAGATGTGTGCAGGTTTCCTCACGATGTGTTCCTTCACCGAAAAGCTCAGTGGTAAATTCAAATTGAATCTCGCACATAGTGCGAGCCGGATTTGAACCCGCGACCCTCTGCAAGAGAGGCGGTAGGTCAAACCACTAGGCCACCACGGCTTCATCCCACAATACGTACATTGATTGAACCGGACCTGTTTACTCATGTCATCATCATCATCATCATTTCAGCCGAAAGACGTCCACTGCTGGACATAGGCCTCCCCCAAGGCTCGCCACTCCGACCGGTCCTGTGCTACTTGCTTCCACCGGTTTCCCGCGACCTTCACGAGGTCACGAGGGAGGTTTCACGAGGGTTTACTCATGTCATTATGCTTAATGACATTAGTAAAGTTGTTCAATTCACATTAAACAGTTCAAACTGCTCACAGCTGCCAATATCAACGTAGACGGCCAGCATAAAGCCTGTGCAAGCTGTGAATGGTGTGCAATGTTCAGCAACGATATCGCCTTTGTGACCGAAGGTAAAACAATGCTTCATGGTATGGTTCGAGCATTCAACCAGTTGGCAAGCAAATATGCTGGCTTGCTTGTATAATAGGTGCAAGTAACCACAAAGTGTAACTTGTAAGAGTCTCGACGCTGCGAATACATTGTCTCGTGACGTAATGGCCTGGGTTGTAGCATAGAATAGAAATAGAAAATCATTTATTTCACTAATAACTAACACAGAAATACAATACATAGGTACAGATAAAGAATATAGGCAGAACTACATTTACTACAATATTCACGCCTCAACCGCTGGACCTCTTTGGATCAAAGTTGGTATAGGACAAAGGCTACACTTTATCCCGGAAAAAAGGATAGGGCACGCTATTACCGAATTCCACGTGAACGAAGTCGTGGGCAAAAGCAAGTAATAATTATAAATGAGGCCCTTTTACCTCGGCTCTCGACGGCTCTCGAACCTAACTATACGTCGAGTCGATGCATTTATAGATTCAAACAATGTAAATTAGGCTGAATGTCGATGATCATATTAGCTAATTCATTGGTGCTTGAGACTGTTATTACAATTAGGTAAATTCTAATTGATTAATTAATTGATTAAATCAGTATGGTTAGAGTCATCATCATCATTTCAGCTGAAATATGTCCACTGCTGGACATTGGCCTCCCCCAAGACGCTATATTTAAAATATTATGAAATACATCGATCATCAATCACATATTTTACTGTTTTTTTTACGATGCCAGAAAAAAAGAAACATATACGAGTAAACACGCTTAGAATCGATAGCCGATACTGTGAACTAATTATCGTGAAATTTTATTGGTTTCTGACCACCCTGCAGTATACCTACTCGTATGCTGTATCCTTACTTCTTCTATGGCTGTATTCAGCGGTGGACAACCAAAAGACTGATGATGAAAGTTCTTTTCACTTTCGATTTCGGATTTCGATCCCTTTCCATTTCTGCCCTGCTGACAGGGATCAAAGTAGGTTTTTCTCCTTACCGCTACAGGTTTTCTCATAGAAAAAGAAGCAGTGTACAATACGGTGTCAAAATTATTCACACCTTGGATGTCAAAGCTGAATCCCTCGCCCTGCTCTGGATTCAATCCGCCACTCTCGGTAAAATATGCCATTTTTCTCCCTAGTCATACAAACTACTATTTCGAGCTGAAACCTTTGGGGGGGAGGTGAAAACCGATTAAAATCTAAAACATAAAATCCGGGTCATGCTTAACCCATAACACTTTTATGTCCGGTTTTTTATTTGCCATTGCTGCAATAAAAGGTCTTTATTGTAACGTCGAGTTTTACCTGGATTGGTAACGAGCCGCCATGGGTTCCGTGGAATTCCTAATGGCTTTTTTATAGCCGCGATCGATGTCAAGATCGTAAATAAAATCCAACTAGCCAAGCAAAAAGAAATCCTAAATCATTCACCACTTGTGTGGCATGTAATAAATAGGAGTAAAACAAATAGAATACCTATAGAGCATCCCGAGCTAACTTGGTAGATACAGTGGTACAGGGCGGACACGGCCTATAGAAGCACGATTTCGAACACAATTCGAATGAAGTGTCAATGTTTGCGTGCCAGGACGTCTGTGTACTTGAGAGGACGTCTGTACACTTGTAAATGTGTGTGTACCACCAGTACG
Organism: Aethes cnicana; assembly: GCA_963971205.1. NCBI lineage: Eukaryota > Metazoa > Arthropoda > Insecta > Lepidoptera > Tortricidae > Aethes > Aethes cnicana. Next base: position 2,122,442 of record OZ020286.1, read on the forward strand.
TGGGCCAACGATTCACTCACCATCTCCGGATGAAACAAATGACGGTACACCACTCTACACTGTCTCTCATGTGTAAGGGTTAAAGCCGCAAAGCCTATTTTTAATCGTGAGTAACGTATGAGCCCATGACTTGACTAACAAAAAGCCTTTTTTAGGGTTCCGAAGTCCACAAGGAACCCTTATAGTTTCGCCATGTCCGTCCGTCCGTCCGTCCGTCCGTCCGTCCGTCCGTCCGTCTGTCCGCACTATTGCTCGGAGATGCTTAGGTCTAGAGAGCTGTAATTTGGCATGAATATGCATATTAGTTACGCTGACAAAGTGGTACAATAAAATTTTGAAATATATTTTTTTATAGGGTACCTCCCCTACTCGTAAAGTGGGGATGTATCTTTTTTTTCTTGCGTACCCCATGGTGCGGCATATCGTTGAATAGGTCTTAAAAAAATATTGTGGGTTTGTTAAAACCATTTTTTGATTAAGTGATGCGTTTGTGAAATATTAAGCTTTAAAGTGCTATTTTTTGCTAGAGTCACGTGTCCCCCCCCCCCCTGCCAGCTAAATGGTGGTATTTGGATGGCTGAAAAAAATCACGGTTGTGGCATATATAACGTAGTTGAAAGGAAAACTATCACAGCTAAGTAGGGTGTACAAACTTACGAGTAATAGTCGACCAACTTATAATGATGATTTTTCTCGAGCGGCAGGGGCGTCGGGCGGGCACGTCATACCACAGGCTAGCTAGATGCTAATAAGTCTTAGAAAGGTACTGTGGGCATCCTCAACTTCGGAACCCTATAATTTGCGCGTGGCCCGACACGCACTTGGCCGGTTTTTTGATAATGAAATTCTTATGACACGCATGACTCGCAAAATAGAGAGGAAATATTATACTCAAGGATGAATATTAAAAAATAAATGGGTTTGTGTTTATAACTACGACAATATGAGTCTGGAATATATGTATTATCACCAAAGTATTTAACATCCGGCTGGTACAGTATTTTTATGAAGCGATGGGAGTTTTCTTCCACGACGGCCCATTTACGTCCCACTGCTGGGCACAGGCCTCCTCTCATCACGAGAGGGCTTGGGCTAATAGTCCCCACGTGCCCAGTGCGGATTGCGAACTTCAGACACAACCTTGAATTACTTCGCAGATGCGGACAGGTTTTCTCGCGATATTTGGTAAATTCATTTCTGACGTGTAAAAGTGCCCCAATTTGTCCAATTTGCTGAATAAATGATTGAGTGATTTCCTTCACCGAAAATCTCAGTGGTAAATTCAAATTGAATTTCGCACATAAGTATAAGATCAGAGGTGCGAACCGGATTCGAACCCCCGACCCCGATCTGCATGAGAGGCGGCAGGTCGAACCACTAGGCTACCACGGCTTCCCCAACGGGTATCCAGCTATTACAAGTGAACACTTAAGTTTATCCAAGATGTAGTAAATCATCATCATCATTTCTGCCGAAAGACGTCTACTGCTGGACATAGGCCTCCCCCAAGGCTCGCCACTCAGACCGGTCCTGTGCTACTTGCTTCCACCGGTTTCCCGCGACCTTCACGAGGTCGTCGCTCCGTCTTGTTGGAGGCCTACCGACAGCTCGTCTCCCGGTTCGCGGACGCCACTTGAGAACTTTCCGGTCCCATCGGCCATCAGTCCTGCGAGCAATGTGCCCCGCCCACTGCCAGTAAATCGTACAGTCTGTAGTAAATCGTCTCTTTCAAATATAAAATCTCATTTTCTGCGCCAGAGCTCTAGACTTAAAATAATGTAAGCAGGATAATATCATATTATTCTTTGAAAGGACGTTGACAGCTAAATCTTCTTAGTTTATATTAAACAATAACATCAACAATTTTTAACGCAACCTTTAGCAAAAATTTCGTATTTTTTGAAGCCATGTTAAAAAATGCGAGCTTGTTATTTTTTGTGTGTGTTATTTTAGGTAAAACTAAAATGAACGCTTTTGTTAACAAGAATTTATCAAGCAAAATCGAACGGCTTCGATAGAAGACATACGAATATTATAAATGCGAAAGTAACTCTGTCTGTCTGTCATCTCTTCAGTCTCTTCACGCTACAACCGCGGGACCGATTAAGATTTTTGGTATGGAGGTAGTGAGAAGTCCCGGGAAAGGACATATGCTACTTTTTTTCATCCCGGAAAACGCATGATTCCCTCAGAACCTCGATAGGTAACAGATTTACACACGCGCGAAGTCGCGGACAGAAGCTAGTATTTTATAACTACTACTACAGCCTATTCGCGTCCCACTACTGGGCACAGGCCTCCTCTCGTCACGAGAGGGCTTGGGCTAATAGTCCCCACGCGGGCCCAGTGCGGACTGGGAACTTCACACACATCTTTGAATTACTTCGCAGATGCGTGCAGGTTTCCTCACGATGTTTTCCTTCGCCGTAAAGCTCAGTGGTGAATTCAATGAATTTCGCACATAAGTAAACTTAGAGGTGCGAGCCGAAATCGAACCCCCGACCGTCTGCATGAGAGGCGGTAGGTCGAACCACTAGGCCACCACGGCTTCTAAGGCTTCGGCTTCGGGTATTTTATAAGTAAGCGAGCTTTTCTCCGCGACTTTCTATGCAAGTAAAAATTAGCATGTAAAATCCATTTTTTCCCGTACCCGTGGGAATTTCAAGAAATCTCTTTTAGTAACTCCCTTGCTCTTCCCGAGGAACCTACATGCCAAATTTCATCTCTCTCAGACTAGTAGTTTTGGCTGTGCGTTGTCATCAGTCAGTCAGTAACGGATGAGTTTTATATAATACTACCTGACACCGCGGACTTCGTACCACCTTAGTTTTTTTTTGTGTATGAAAAATAGCTTACGTCCTATTCTCAGACCTACTGAACGTACACTCCAAATTTCATAAGAATCGATCGAGCGAAACGGCGGAGTTTAGTTACAAATACTGTGACACGAGAATGGATATATTAGAAGAGATAGATTGATTAAAAAAAATTAATACGACATCGGCATATTGTTATTCAATACGCGATAACATTTCACGCGGGCGTAGTCACGAGCAGAAGCTAGTTAAATCGTTAAAAATAATTGCTTTTGCTGTCGAGGAGTTTTTTAACGCCTTAAAGCGGAAATTATGGATTTTTCCGGGACTAAAAGTAGCCGAAGCATGTCCTTCCCCGGGACTCCAAACGGTTAAAGCGTGAAGAGGTAACAGACGGTCAGACAGACTTTTTTCGAATCTATAATATTATGCTTTTTAGGGTTGCGAACCTCAAGAGTTAAAAACGGAACCCTTATAGGATCACTCGTGTGTGTGTCCGTCCGTCTGTCACAGTCTATTTTCTCCAAAACTGTTGGACCGATTAAGTTGAAATTTGGTACGTATATGTAAGTTTGTGACCCAAAGACGGACGTGTAACGAAAATAAATGAATTTTAAACGTAGACCCTGTTTTTAGGAGCTAAATTTGATAAAATATTAATGAAGTTTTTCAAAATATAAGCCCATGGTATTTGAAATCTATCATATAAAAGAGCTTATCCTGTGAAACGGTTTGAAAATGCCGTCATTGGACATTATCAAGGGTCGGAACCCTCTCCACGCGAGTTTAACTCGCTTCTTGGCTATTTTTTTTCTCAAGACTCTTCCGGACTTCTTCCGGATTGAAACATGACCCAATTATGTAAGTTGTAAAGAAGCCGTGCGGCGGCATGTCAAAGGGCACCGGGAGTTTGTTCATTTTGTTCACTTTGTTCACTTTGAAGAAATTAATTGGGGAGCTTTACACTTTTATTTTCGTCCCGTCGTGTTCTTTCAATTTTAAAAGGAGATTTTTTTAAGGAAGTTAATTTTCAACTTGATCTTTTTGCGACTTTTTAGAATTGATTTTATTGAAACTTTTAACTTTTTTTAATAATAACGACTATAATGTAGGTATATATGTATATCGGTTGCTGTAAATTCAGTTCCTATTGAAACAGTATTGAACAGGGTTTGAAGAGACAATAACTTGTATGTTTTTATTTGACCAATGTTCTTGCATTCATCCTACTTGTGATTTCAGAAAGTAGGTAGTTTATAGTTGACGACATTTGATGGCGACCTTGATGTCTTTACTTCCAATTATTCATCGTATAAAAGAATTGTTCATTTGATACTTACTAGGTCCTCATAAAATTCCAATAAATATTATCTACTTTTGTTATAATCCCCATCTAACAATTTTGACAAATTCGTTTAATTTTAAGTATTAGAATGGTTTTCTTCTGTTAGCCTCAGGATCAGAAAATATGGCAAATAATTAACCCACAGTATCGGCTATCGATTCTAAGTATATTGTAAAGGTCTTTAATTCTTTTTGTATAGGTCTTTAATTTTTTTTGACTTCTGTTCCGAGTCCTGTCTGTTCGGGGGTTCGAGTCCCGCTCGGGGCAAACTTTGTGTGATGAGCACAAATGTTTGTACTCGAGTCATGGATTATAAATGTTTAGTATTTATATATGTATGTATTTTTCTATATAAGTTGGTATTTATATCGTTGTCTAGCATCCATAGCTTTGCTTAGTTTGGGGCTAGGTAAATTTGTGTGAAATGTTCAAAGTTATTTATTTATTTATTTTATTTTATTTATATTCCCTATTTACTATAACTCCGCCTTCCCGGCGTGAAAATATTTGAATATAGACCACAATCGATCGTTATAAATTTTGAATGAGGTATCATTATAATACAAATGAAAAAAAATCTAAATTTCCAAAGTGACAATGTCCTCCGCCGCAGCTGCTAAAATTTACTTGTAAAACTCAAGCCTACAAAACTCACTTAAAACCTAATTAAAATTTTAATACAACATTGTTAAACCTTTCAAGTGTAGGGAAATTAAAACACGTTACATGAACCTTGATTAAAAAAGCAACTAACCTGTTAAATTTCAAGGTCATTGCTTGCGAACCGGCCGGTCACCCATAATTTTATTAATAGTACACACACTGACACTCAATTTATTTAGTACACACTTCTAAAACAGACACACACTTTTTAGTTCAGCTAAAATTGTTTCGTAGCGCACAGGCGTTCGTAGCCGCTACGTTGTAGCATTCGTAGCGGTTGACGTAGCACGACTGACTCTACGCGGCGTTTCAACGCGCAGTCACATAAACGAACGCTACAGTAGGACAACTCCATACCAATCCGTTTTCGCTCGATGCTTGGTTTGTATAGAAATTGAATGTGTACCCACTGTTTGTTTATTTAACTGTGCTTCGGTCGAACAGTGGAAAGTTAATCTTGTAAATAGCTGGAAAAAGTTTAACGCAACATTTGTCTAGGAATATCAGCGTGAAGTTTTTCTTTACGAGAAAACTGTATTAGGAATTATTATAACCATTTGGTTTTTATGCGGTTTGTGTTTAAAAAGGTTTAGGGTTCCTTTAGATCATTCCATAAATAAGATTTTTAACATTTACACCGAATTTACTTTTACTGTTGTTTAATCACCAAAAGTAGCACAGGACCGGTCTGAGCTGCGAACATTGGGGTAGGCCTATGTCCAGCAGTGGACGTCTTTCGGCTGAAATTATGAAGCACCAAAAACATTTACCCCTGGGCATCCGGGTCTCCTGTCATAACAATAGGTTAGGTTTTCTTTTTTTTAATAAGTAAGATATTTCGATTTGACGGATGAAAACTCGTTAAATGTCAATAACTCATAATTTGTAAGATTTTCAAGTCGTAAAAATAAAGTCGGCTAAAAGCACCATTTAAAAATAGTTCCTTATTTAGATCGTGCTTTCATTCTAATAAGCGAAGCTTGTACCAAGGTTCGCTTTTGTTCGAAATTAAACCTTAACCCACTGTGTTTTAACAAAATTTTAAACAACAGGAAGTCAATATTGATTTTAAAAAGTAAAAACTAGGCAACAGTCCAAAGGCACTTTTAATAAAAGACAAAGTTGCGCGAGCGCCAAATCTGGCGGTTTTTTTGTTCTTGGATTACTCCTATCTCAACCAAACCAGTTTCAACCGGAATTTCATTTAAACGATTAAATGAAGTATATACAAACCTACACGCATCTGCGAAGTAATTCAAGGATGTGTGTGAAGTCCCCAATCCGCTCTGGGCCCATTTGGGGACTATAGCCCAACTCCCTCGTGATGAGAGGAGGCCTGTGCCCAGCAGTGGGTTGTAAATAGGCTGTAATAGTAGTAGTAGTAGCTTTAAACGGTTAAGGTTCTCTATTTATAAATATTTACTAAATCTCCTTTTCAGCTGCCATTTTTAGTAGCATTTATGAAAATCTATCCATTCCAAACCAGTGATTTAAGCCTTTTGAAAGCTTAAATTCGAACAAAACTTTCTCAACAACACAAATCTGCCTCCTTAATCTCCTTACTTTTAAATCAAACATTTACAAAACAAAAACTTTTGTAGACTTTTTAAATAGGTAACAAAAAGCACGAATATGAACATTATTGTTATCATTCATGTTTTACAAGTTACAAATTTTGCTACATAACTAAACAAAACACTAACCGAGGCGCTCGCTGCGCTGATTTACGTTTGTAAGTTTATATACTACTACGTAAGTACCGTACTACTACTACTACAGCCAATTTGCGTCCCACTGCTGGGCATAGGCCTCCTCTCTTCACGAGAAGGTTTGGGCTATAGTTCCCACGCGGGTCCAGTGCCGATTGGGAACTTCACACATCTTTTGAGTTACTTCGCAGATGTGTGCAGGTTTCCTCACGATGATTTCCAGGACCTACCTTCAAGTATTAAGTATACTGAACTTAAATACTGAATTCCACGAATACAACACAGCTCAACGGATTTCTATCTACTTACCATTCGCTGAATCCGTTCAAACACTTTGGTTCTTAGTAAATATTTTTATTAAATAAAATATGTCACTACCAGTCTCTAATCGTTCACAAATTCCGGAATGAACGAAATTTAAAGTAGAATCAATCAAACGTTGTTATTAAATTTTCACAATTTTACACCTAGTCTAAGTTGTTTCCAATTTACTACTACTACTACTACTACTACAGCCTATTTGCGTCCCACTGCTGGGCAGAGGCCTCCTCTCACCACGAGAGGGTTTGGGCTATAGTCCCCACGCGGGCCCAGCACGGATTGGGGACTTCACATACATCTTTGAAATACTTCGGAGATGCGTGCAGGTTTCCAATTTACCTACTTGTTATTCACCAACATCTGTTTGTATGAAATACTAATATTCTCCCATTGAAATGTGTGTAACGTGTCTTTTAAAATTCATAAGGTTGCCCAAGACTCTGGCCCTGCCTAGTTTGGGAACCCCTGTTAAGAAATATAGCTCACTAGCTTTTCCCCGCAACTTCGTATGCGCAGAAAAATTTAAATAAAAATTCAATTTTTTCCCATTCCTGTGAGAATTTCAGTAAATCCTTTCTTAGCGGATGCTTACGTCATAACATTTACCTGCATGCCAAATTTCAGCCCGATCCGTCCAGTGGTTTGGGCTGTGCGTTGATAGATCACTATGTCAGTCAGTCAGTCAGTCACCTTTGAGTTTTATATATTTAGATTCTTGGTCCTTTTATGAATGTGCAATTTTTATTTAGGTATATGCCTATCACCCATGTAACAAGTGAAATGATTTTTAAATAAAATGTATTCTTATTCTTAACTGACTTCAAAAAACGGAGGAGGTTCTCAATTAGTCGGAAACTTTTTTATTTGATGTAACCACAGAAGGGTACCTGTCGAAACAACATTTGGGCCTATCTTCGGCAGTAGCAGCTCCTTCCTGACATATTTTTTTTTTCTTAGCCTGCTGGAGTGTCCCACGGCTGGGCACTGTTAGGCAAAGGCCTCCCTTTATTTCCACCAGATTGACATAATATACGTATTTAAACACTGCCAGTGCACCTTCTGTAGATATTTAGCCTTTACGCTTCAACCTAAATCCTGATACCTAAACTGTAGTTTTCGGAAGCCATTTTTATGCTCCAGATTTTCTTTTTGCAACTCTTCTTCCGTGCGTAACATTTTTTTATGTAAAAGGTCTAATTTGGTAAAAGTACCAAGTATGGTTATGAAGTAAATTGCCTATAAACTAAAGTTGTCTTATATGAACACTCTTCATAATAAGCTAGGACCAAAATTCTGCCTCAATTTCAGCGTACCTACCGCAAACAGTATCGTCACAGCCCGTAATTTTCGCCTCAAGCGTAAATAACTCTACATTTGTTACCAAAATATACGTGAACCCTTCGCTTTCTGATACTCCTTATACTAAGAAAATAGTGTATTTATTGATTTTCAAGAAAAGTGTGTAAACTAAACTACTACTACTACAGCTTATTTGCGTCCCACTGCTGGGCAGAGGCCTCCTCTCACCACAAGAGGGTTCGGGCTATAGTCCCCGCACGCGCCCAGTGCGGATTGGGGACTTCACACACATCTTTAATTCGCAGATGCGTGCAGGTTTCCTCACGATGTTTTCCTTCACCGAAAAGCTCAGTGGTAAATTGAAATTGAATTTCGCACATAAGTAAACTTAGAGGTGCGAGCCGGAATCGAACCCCCGTCCTCGGCATGAGAGGCGGTAGCTCGAATTACTGCGGGTCGTTATTTTCAGGAATTCAGCTCCGACATAGTGTGAAACTCCTCTAATACGTTGAAAAAACGATATCAGAATTCAATTTGAAACTTTTTGTCCCCAATAAAGGGTTATTCCCACGTGGGACGTCGGATGAAGAGAAAACTTTGGCCCGAGTTTCAGTAAAGTTATACTGACGATTGGAATAACAGATTCTGATCGTGAAGTTGGGACAGTTTTTGATAGATTCGATCTTAGAACAAAACGAATACTTATAAAACAATTAGATTTCAAATAAAGCTAAAGTTTTGTCCGAAAAACTTCGCAAGTTTGATTTCACATTGATTTGAAAATATTGAACGATGCAGTGATGGATAAGATTCAAAGAAAATAGTAAAGTACGAGTAGGTACATTATAAATTAAAGTCCCTATGCACGTCTGTCTGTGTGTATGTTGGCGAAAAACTCAAAAACTAAGTACTGATGTAAATGCGGTTTTCACAAATAGATAAGAGTAGTCAATGAGGAAGGTTTTAGTAAGTATACAATTATTTGCTAATTGATCGTGTAAAGCCGAACACAGCTGCCCGCCAGTTCTGTTAGCTTGAACTTGGCTTGACAAGCCACCGCGTATCTAGATCATGTTAATAAAAACGGCTCGACTAGGCCCGGCTTAAATTTATATTTTCGATCAATCATTCAATATAAAAAAGTTTTCAATGAGTATAGTTTCTTGCCCCGTCTGAAAACAGGCATGAGCTTACCTTTCTTGGTATTTTTTTCTACTTTAAATATATCATACCACCTATTCATATTACAAACTACAAGAAAAGAAAGATTTCCTCAAGATTTATAAACACGAAACCCTTAAAAATCACAAATATTTTTTTATCTAAACATGCACCGAACAAATCGTAAAATTCCATATAAAAAGCGAACGACCGGTCATTACATGAAAGAATGCCCACGGGGTACTAAAATCATGTTTAGTCACGGCCGAGGCCGTCCGATATTTTACGTCTGCTCTATATAAATAAAGTTATTGAGCCTGGCCTTTCTGTCGCGCTTGACAGCTATATCGGCGAAGGGGCAAGACGATTAACCCGTATTAAGTAAGTACAGTCTGAAATACACCATAAAGAATGGAGGGTTGAAGTAAAGGAGCGCAATCTTTATAGTTACTGTGACGTAATACGAATAAATATAGGCGGAGGCACACGGCCGTAGTGGAGGGTAGTTAGTTATCACCTGACTGCACCCTGAGCGGACGTGTGTAAACGACTATTTGGAGATATAAATTTGTGTTATTTACTTACCCCTGTGACGAGTGGACGTCACAAGTGGCGACGAGTCTAAGGGTAAGTACCTGATCTACCAAAATATGAGAAGGAAAGAAAAAAAAAATACGAAAGAGAAAGAAGTTGATGGAGTGCTCTTGCACAAGTACATTTATAATACAGAACCCACGGTAAATAAGAACACATACTCCAATTTTTATATAAATATTGGCATACGAATAAGTAGGAATTCGTAATACAGTATCGAATGACAAGGCAATACACATACTTTTTATTGAACGTGAAAACGCAGGTTTCACACAAGACTTGTTAAACAATAAAATCATAGTTTGAGGCATCAAAATAAAATCAACATTAAACGAATGATTAAAATGGATTTTATAACACAATCATTTGAAAACTTTTTACTAATTTATTTTCATTATTTTCTTGATACTTAAGCCTCGTCATACAACAATCATAACAAGTATATAGAAATTGTAATGTACCCGGGTCACGAAGGCCTGATTTGAACGTGTGATGAACATTTCTTACAAAAGTTACAAAGAAAACTGCTACCTACCCTATTGTTAATTTAAATAGTAGGGTTGGACGATAACAGAGTACCAGTTGTTTACGCGCATATACCAGAGGTAAAAGTGAAATATATCACTTAAGTAACAAGTTGTTTATTAACTTTACGCACTAAAAAGAAATTTCACTTATATAGAAATCAATTAATTTTGTTTAATATGAAATGTATTCTCAGACTATAATAACAACGAGACATAGTAAAAGGCTACAAACATATTTTGCCTGTTTGAATGAACTTGTAGTGCTACTGCTTACTACCAAAACACTATTTAACTGAACACCTACATGTGTACTGTCAAGAAATAATATTTATTTTTATACTGCTTTCAATAAAAATAATCGTAATAATTAAAAGCAGCCTATTATAATGGAGGATAGTAGTAAAGTAACACTATTTGTGGTATACAAAATGAATAGATACCAATAAAATAACAAACAATTGATAGTTGATATGCAAAAAAAAAGAGCAGTTATAAATTGACTTAACTGTCTTAAATGACTGTGAATAACAAATAAAAAAGCAGTTATAAACTGACTTAACTGACTTAAATGTCTGTGATAACAAAAGCAGTAATATACTGGCTTAACTGACTTAAGTGTCTGTGAATAAAAATAACAGTTATAAACTGACTTAACTGACTTAAATGTCTGTGATAACAAAAGCAGTAATATACTGGCTTAACTGACTTAAGTGTCTGTGAATAAAAATAGTAGTTATAAACTGACTTAACTGACTTAAATGTCTGTGAAAATAAAAGCAGTAATATACTGGCTTAACTGACTTAAGTGTCTGTGAATAAAAATAACAGTTATAAACTGACTTAACTGACTTAAATGTCTGTGATAACAAAAGCAGTAATATACTGGCTTAACTGACTTAAGTGTCTGTGAATAAAAATAGTAGTTATAAACTGACTTAACTGACTTAAATGTCTGTGAAAATAAAAGCAGTGGTATACTGACGTAACTGACTTAAGTGCCTGTGAATAAGAAAAGCAGGTATATACTGACTTAACTATTTTAAATGTCTGTGAATTAAATATATATATGTAACTGACTTAAATGTCTGTAAAAAAAAACAATAATAAACTGACTTAAGTGTCTGTGAATTGTTATAGGTCGCCCCAAATGTCCTTGATACCGCCTCTTGAAGCGTTTGACTGCGAAGGCGATATCGCCTCCGTAGGGCTGCGCTGGGAAAAATGGAAGCGGGGGTTTGGACTATTCTTAATTGCATCAAATGTAACTCGGCCTGACAAGAAAAAAGCTACACTACTACATGTAGGAGGCCTGACACTGCAAGAAATTTATTACAATATTCCAGATAATGATGACGTCGATGATGACGAGTCTGATGATGTGTATAATTTGGCGGTTAAGAAACTTGATGAATACTTTTCACCAAAACAATGTAAAATTTACGAAAGACATCTATTTCGGCTTATAAAACAAGAACCGGGTGAGAGGTTTGAAAAGTTTCTTGTGCGATTGCGTCATCAAAGCAGTAAATGTGGTTTTACATCTGAAGACGACAATCTTATCGACCAAATAGTAGAGAAATGCAGTTCAAGGGACCTAAGGAAAAAAATACTTACCTAGGGTGACGGCGTCAATCTGGATATGATTATCGCACAAGCAAATGCTCTTGAAGCAGTGGAGAGGCAGCTTACTGGGTTCACTTCCGAACCCCAAAACGTGAACGTTAACAAGATCGACATAAGGAGCAAAAATCAAGCCACACTTGGATGTTCACGTTGTGGTAGCATGCAACATAACGGAGACAGTAACTTCTGTCCGGCCAGATCTAGACGGTGTTTGAAATGCGGATACATTGGGCACATGAAAGATCAATGCAAAACCCGGAATAACAAAAGGAAGACGTATCCATTCAATAGATACCCTAATAAAAAACTGAAAGTTACAAGAACGGTAAATGATAAACCTAACCATAGTTGTTCAAGCAGTAAACCAGCGTCTACAAATGTGGACTACATTTTTCATATAGACGATGATGTAACCTTGAAATGCAACATAGGCGGCGTGCCTGTTGACATGGTAATTGATTCAGGCAGCAAATGTAATATTTTGAGTGATAAGACCTGGAATCACCTAAAGGAATGCAATGTAGAAGTATCAAATCAAATATCGAATCCAGACAAAACATTTGTTGCTTATGGTAGCAACACACCTCTGACTGTTCTTGGATCATTTGAAGCTACTATTCGACTGGAACATCAAACACAAACAGGAACTTTCTATGTCGTCAAGGGAGGCACGCGAAACTTGCTAGGAAAAGAAACTGCGATGGCTTTAAATGTACTAAAACTTGGCTTGGGAGTCAATTTGGTAAGCGTGGACAGTTTTCCTAAAATAAAAGATGTTACCCTCAATATTTCCATCGATCGAACTGTGAAACCTGTTGCTCAGCCTTGCCGGCGAGTACCCATACCTCTGAAGGAAAAAATAAATAGAAAAATTGATGAACTCGTTGATTTAGATATCATAGAACCGGTCAGTAATCCCTCAGGGTGGGTCTCGCCGATAGTGCCGGTGCTTAAACCCGATGGTGATGTAAGAGTGTGCGTAGATATGCGGTGCGCTAACAAGGCCATTGTCAGAGAAAACCATCCATTGCCCACAATGGATCAATTGCTTCCTAAATTTAAGAAGGCACAAGTATTTTCCAAACTTGACATTAAAGACGCTTTTCACCAGGTTGAGATCAGTGAAGATTCTAGATACATCACCACTTTTATAACAGGTCGTGGACTTTATCGATACAAAAGATTGATGTTCGGCATCTCCTGCGCGCCAGAGCATTTTCAAAAAATTATAGAAAGGATTCTCCTGCCGTGCGAGGGCGTGGTCAATTTTATTGATGACATCGTTGTATATGGCAGGAATGATGCCGAACACAACGTTAGACTCAAACATGTTCTAGAAATTTTTAAGGAACGTAACATTCTTTTGAACCAGGATAAATGCGTTTTTAATGTTAAGACCATACAATTCTTAGGACATCAATTGTCTCCTGAAGGCGTCAAGCCCCTAAATAAATACATCAAAGTTGTGGAAACTTTCCGAGAACCTGCAACAATCGATGAAGTGCAAAGTTTTCTCGGGCTCATAAATTACGTCAATAAATGGATTCCTGACATGGCTACTAAGTCAGAACCCCTCAGGAGACTATTGACTCTCAAACTAGGAAAAAATGCTAGTATCAGTCACCAGTGGGGCCCAGAGCAAGCTAAATCATTTTCCGAGCTTAAAAAATCTTTGACTAATATCCATACACTTGGATATTATGATCCTAATGACAGGACCCTGGTAATGGCTGACGCTAGCCCAGTCGGATTAGGAGCGGTGCTGATTCAGTCTGATAGTAGCGGCTCGCGTGTAATTGCATATGGCAACAAAAGTCTAACTGACGTAGAAAAGCGCTATTGTCAGACGGAAAAAGAAGCACTCGCTCTGGTTTGGGCGGTAGAACATTTCAAAATGTACCTGTATGGGAAAGCATTCTTTGACTTGGTTACCGATCACAAACCTTTGGAGGTTATTTTCGGTAGTAGATCGAAACCCTGCGCTAGAATCGAGCGTTGGGTGCTACGCCTTCAAGCATACAATTTCAAAGTAATACACACACCCGGGAAGAATAATATCGCGGATTGTTTGTCGCGCTTATGTCCTACGGATAACCCCCAACCGTTTGAAGATGAATATCACATAAGTCAAATCGTTCAGCTTGCAAGGCCCTGCGCAATAAACATGAATATAATCACCGAAGCATCCTTGCAAGATAAAGAAATACAACTTGTTAAGGATGCTCTGTCATCCAACGTTTGGGATCCTTTAATTAACACTTATAGAATATTCCAGACAGAACTCTGGACCTACGACCTTTTGTTGAGAGGAAGTAAAATAATTATTCCTATGAAATTACATCAGCAGGTTTTAGAAGCGGCTCACGAAGGGCATCCTGGTATTGTGGCGATGAAAGCGCGTCTACGCACGAAAGTATGGTGGCCCAAAATTGATTCTGATGCTGAAAAGCTTGTTAAAAGTTGCAAGGGGTGTACCTTAGTGTCTGCGCCGAATCACCCAAGGCGTATAAGCCAAAGTCAAAAGTCAAATTGGTATGACGACTTACTATTATACCTTACTATGTATAACAGCACACCGCACACTACCACAGGGAAAACGCCATCAGAGTTATTTTTTTGTAGAGTTTTTAGGGATAAAATGCCATCTCTTATGGACATAGATGCTAATCCATTCATTTCAGACTTCAGGGAAAAAGACAAACTGATGAAAGAAAAGGGGAAGGAATATGAGGACAGGAAAAGGAAAGCCGAAGAGACAGATATAGGAGTTGGTGAAAAAGTATACATAAAGAATATGGTGAAGGAAAACAAACTCACTTCGAATTTCAGCCCCATTCCTCATACTGTGGTAAATTGTAAGGGATCTGATTATAGCATAAGGAACGACGAGACAGGACAAGAACTAAGGAGAAATATTATTAATCTCAAGCGTGTAAAGGGACAGTGGAAAGTGTGTGAGGGTGATAAATCAGAATCGGATTTATAAATCTAACTTATTTACAATTGTGACTCGATAGTGCGTAATTACATTAATAATAATAATAAGATACCTAACAAAATATTTAATAATCAGACGATCTTTATTTTGTTATAGAAAAACCTGAAATTTGTTGAGGTCATATCAGTGTTTTAATTATTATCTCTAATTCTGATTTAATATTAATAATCCAATAACATCGTGTAATTGTAATATGCTAATGTATGTATGTACAATATTTGATTTTGTTAAAAGGGGAAAGGTGTGACGTAATACGAATAAATATAGGCGGAGGCACACGGCCGTAGTGGAGGGTAGTTAGTTATCACCTGACTGCACCCTGAGCGGACGTGTGTAAACGACTATTTGGAGATATAAATTTGTGTTATTTACTTACCCCTGTGACGAGTGGACGTCACAGTTACAAAAGTGGACACCAAATCAGGTAGGCGGATAGTCTGCAGTAGCGCCTTCAGATGGCGCTGCTGAGGCGAAAACGCAGCGAAAACGGTTGTGAGGAGAGTGTGTTTTGTTTTGTTGCTTATCAAATCCGCTGGACACGTTCTCAACTGTTTCGCCATATAAGATTGCCCTCCTTACCAAGACACATTCCACACTCCATACCATAAAGTAGTCGGTCGATGAAAGCGGTTTGACAGAGCTATCGTGCGTTTACAATCATTATACGCGTGTGAATTCATTAGGTACTAGCTTCTGTCCGCGACTAACATCCTCCGCGTGGAATTCGTTAATAGCATTCCCGCGGGAACTATGCATTTTACCGGGGTAAAAAGCAGCCTGTATGTTGACCAGTGTTATAAACTACCCCCATACCAAATTTTGTTGCAATCCGTCTAGTAGTTTTCGAGTTAAATCCGGACATAGGTACATACATAGACATTTTTTTCGAAAAATCGTTATTAACCGACTTCAAAAAAAGGAGGAGGTTCTCAATTCGTCGGAATCTTTTTTTTTTATGTATGTTCACCAAAACTAAATAGTAAACGTGAACCGATTTCGATGATTCTTTTTTTGTTTGAAAGGTGGTACTTCCAAGTTGGTCCCATATTAATTTGGTTCAGTTCTGATGATCCATGAGAAAATGAGGGACTCCTCGAAATTAGCTAGCACGTAGATGATTTTGGTGTCAATTTCGAGGACTTCAGAGTTACTTATGTACTTCTATAGTAATGTTTGGAAACTGTAGCCGAAAAATTTTTTTTTAATAAAAATAAAAAAACCGCCTTCTAACTCCGACAGACTGCGAAGTCGGTGTCAAGTGAACCGACCCAAAGAAATGATAATCATATTGTGAACTTGACATTGACTTCGCAGTCTGTCGGAGTTTGAAGGCGGTTTTTATTTTTTTGTGTTCAGTATCGTTTATTAGGTATATTCCCCTCGACTTAATAATTTCTTTTTCACCTCACTGGCTCGACAGTGGTCCTTTTGCAGCTTGATATCCGAGCGCAAAAGTTTTTTTTATCCGCTAGCGTGGAAAGTGTTTTTGAAATTCGAACGACTTACTTAATATCATCATTAATAAAATTATATTAATAATACACCGTTTCAGATGTATTTCATTATTTCACTATGTTTTATCACAAAAATACTTAAATATATGTATATTTTAACTGTATTCAATGAATAATTGAATCTTGAAGTACGAGTAGGAGTGATTTGGAACGCAACCTCTGGAGAAAAAAACATAAAAAAATAAAATAAAATAAAAATTTTAGATTGCTAGTTTTGTAATTTAGATTACCTATACGGAGTAATAAAGAAAATATGAGCGATTCTAGCGATGAAGATACGAATTTAACTCCTCCAGAGTTAGCACAAACTGTACGTGACGCCGAACTAAGTCTTCTTCCCGAAAAATCGCGCGTGAGGTGAAAAATTTTGTGTTGCGCTCAGCAGCAAAGTCGTTTGCTGTCTCGTGCCTTGAAACCCTCGTTACACTCAGGATTCTATATTTGAACCACTCGCTTCGCTCGTGGTTTAACCCTAGAACCCTTCGTTCACTCGGGTCTCAATCACGCACTCACAGCAAACAACAACTTTGCAGCCTTGCATAACAAATAACTATTAATTTTCAAGTTTCAGACGCGACTTCTTCTACAAACTTATTATTTAGTATCCATACTTAATATTATAAATGCGAAATTAACTCTCTCTATTACCTCTTCACGCTTCAACCGCTGGACCGATTGAGATTAAATTTGGCATGGAGATAGTTGGGGTCCCGGGAAAGGACATAGGCTACTTTTTATCCCGGAAAACGCATAGTTCCCGCGGGAACGCGATAACCAAATTCAACGCGGGCGAAGCCGCGGCCAGAAGCTAGTAGACTATAAAGGGGATCACTGACTGATCTATCATCGAACAGCTCGAACTACTAAACTGATTGGAATGGGCATTCGAGTAAGTACTAATATTTATTATGAGGTAAGAAAGTATTTTTGAAAATTCCACCCCTAAGGTGGTAAAAATGGGGTTGAAAGTTTGTATGAACTTTCATCAGTTCTCCGTTTAACTGCTGAACCGATTTTGATGGAGTTTGATACGATTATAATTACGATTATGGGGAAGACCATGAGCCACATTTTATCCCGGAAAACGCACAGTTCCCGCGGGAACGCTCTGATTGTATTCCACGTGGACAAAGTCGCGGGGAGATGCTAGTCTAACAAGCGCCTTCTCACACCCTTTCAACACAAATGGAGCTGTCAAGATTTTACAGGTTTACACAACTTAGAAGGCGCGTGGATTAAGCAATAATAGGCTCTGAGTCAACGGCTTAAGTGCTTCACCGCGCGCCTTCTAACTTGTGTCGTGTCATACGTTGGTTTATAAATATTTCGTTATTTATCAACGTCAACCGTGTTGCATGCGAAAACCTGACAGCAAAAAGAACTTATTAGACTGGTTTGTGTTGTTTGAATTAAGACTATAATACGCTTGAATCAAGGTTTAAATTCTTAGGACACAAAGTAATTAATTGGAACCTTTTCATTCTCAAATATATTTACAATACGTATCATTGTCGCTACGTATCTTTGTCACTTGTCTGATATGTACTGCTTTTCTTTTCTTGGATAATGGATTACATATTTTAATTTATTTGGCTGTTATCTATTTATGTGTAAGTTTATGTATGTTTATATATAAAAGTATTTAAGTATGTTTATTACTGTTTGACTTCGAGAAAGAGGTCAATCGTCGAATCCGACTCGGCTGGGCAGCGTTCGGGAAGCTTCGCAGTGTCTTTTCGTCCAAATTACCGCAGTGTCTCAAGTCGAAAGTCTTCGACCAGTGTGTGTTGCCAGTGATGACTTATGGTTCCGAGACGTGGGCGCTTACGATGGGCTTCATAAGAAGGCTCAAAATCACTCAGAGGGCAATGGAGAGGGCTATGCTCGGGGTTTCTCTGCGTGATAGAATCAGAAATGAGGATATCCGCAGTAGAACTAGGGTCACCGACATAGCCCGAAGAATTGCGAGCCTTAAGTGGCAGTGGGCGGGGCACATTGCTCGCAGGACTGATGGCCGATGGGGCCGGAAAGTTCTCGAGTGGCGCCCGGGAACCGGGAGACGAGCTGTCGGTAGGCCTCCAACAAGATGGAGCGACGACCTCGTGAAGGTCGCGGGAAACCGGTGGAAGCAAGTAGCACAGGACCGGTCTGAGTGGCGAGCCTTGGGGGAGGCCTATGTCCAGCAGTGGACGTCTTTTGGCTGAAATGATGATGATGATGATGATGATGATGATTACTGTTTGTGTTTGTTTCTTCTGCACATCTTAGTACAGAGCACCGCCTACCAACCTAGTTTGTTTTTCTTCATCTCCACTATCCAAAGGTTGTCTGGTAGAGATCGCTATTAAGCGATAAGACCGCCTGCTGTATGCCATACCTTTTTGTGTAATTACATTATGTCTACTGTTCCTTGATTGTGTGGTAATCAATAAAGTATATTGTATTGTATTGCACTGTCGCCTGAAATTACGAAGGTGTGAATCATGTCTTTTGTATTCCATATTATTATTAAATCGTAATAAAAGATGTTACAACACCTTTACTTGTATAAAAAGTGAAAACAAATGACTTTCACGCACACTTAGTAGTAAAAACCTACTTAGATGCCAAAGTCAAAAAGTTTTAATTTGTCACTGAACTTTTTAATATAGGTAAAACCCACGAAACCTACACGTAACTACCAAGTTATAAAAAAAATATGTCTAACTAATCAGCACGGGACCTGTGTCCAGATAGCTATAAATAGCTATAAACTTGATTCTGATTTGAAACACGTTTGATATATCAAAAGAGTGGAGTTGTGTCAAATTTTCAGCGAGTTTAAACCAAACGTTGTAATTTTAGAGTGTGGAATGTGTCTTGGTAAGGAGCGCAATCTTATATGGCGAAACAGTTGAAAACGTGTCCAGCGGATTTGATAAGCAACAAAACAAAACACACTCTCCTTACAACCGTTTTCGCTGAGTTTTCGCCTCAGCAGCGCCATCTGAAGGCGCTACTGCAGACTATCCACCAAGGTGGCTTACCTTTTTGGCGACGGCAGCGCCCCCAACCTACCCGATTAGGTGTCCACTTTTGGAACTATAAACATTGCGCTCCTTACTTCAACACTCCATAGTTGTAATAATTACGCGTCAAACTTGCCAATAGAATCCGAAAAATGTCATGAACGTGAAATGTGCAAGTAACTGTCAGTCTCTCTGGGTCACTATTGGTGCAAGGACATTATTCGAGTCTTAACTTTTCGATTGAGTTACCGATCCGAGGAAAAGTTTGAAATGCCTCTATATTGGTAATTTCACCGGCTTCCTTACCCCCTTACAAAAAATTTCTTGAACTATGAGCTAGGTCCGTCGGCTTGGAACTACTGTCTTAACTGCAGGTAGGGTGCAGGTTGGATTACTTTTTTCATTATTTAATATGAACTCTTTCTCAGTTTACTTGATATTATGTACGTACTTCTTTGGTCCTAAGTAAGTTCTCAGTTTCACCCCAAGGTTGACTGGTAGAAAATGCTTGTAGCATTAAGTCCGCCTATTGTACACTGCATTTTTTTTGTTTGTGCAATAAAGAGTTTAAATAAATAAAATAAATCAATAACCTGCCGCCAAATAGGTAATTGCTTACACTACCGTTGTGTTACGGTAAGGGGTTAAGACAGTCGATGAAATTACATTCCTAGCACAGCTGAGGCATTCCATCAGATACCCTCAGGTACCCTACCTACCCTACCCTGATAGGCAACGCATTCGAGATCTTCTAATGCCATTAAGATTTTAGTCGCAGTGACCGGTTACCATCAGTTGTTCTGTGTGCTCATTTGCCTGCCAATTACATTTAAAAAAAAACTTGTCTCTTACCACAGGCGAGCTATTTGGCAGCAGGTTTTCGGGTAAGCTGGCGAGTGGTAGCTATTCCATTCGGTCAGACTCAGGGTCATATCACCGGCAAATGGTGGTGGGTATTGCCAAAAGAATCTGCCAAGAAGATGTCAGAATGTCGCAAAACCAAACATAACCTTGTGTCGTATTATATCTAACACCAGGATTACGGCGTAGGGGCCCATAAATAAAGGTCCCTCTAAGGAGCGCCTGACGAAAGGCCAAGGGCAAAGACACAATAAATCCAGACAAGTTCATTGACCTTGCACTAGATTAATCCGGTTTACGATTAATAGACCTTAAAGATTTTGAACTTTGGGTAAGTTTTTATACCAATTTTGATTCTTATCGTAGTTAGTTCATAGTTGTCAAAAGTTTTATATAACTAAAAGTGATAGTACTTTATGATTTAATACTAACCGTCTCTCGCGGTATATCTGTCGCAGGGAAATGATGAAAACAGGGATTTGAACAAATTCCTCAGGGATATGATCAAGTCCCGGAAGATGATGAAAAAAACATCGAGTTGTATCATTTCCCTTGCGACCCCGCGTAGATCCATTTTTTCCTGTTCCCGTAGAAATTTTAGGAAATCCTCTCTCTGAGATCCCTGCACTCCCAAGGAAACCTAAGAGTGGTGCCATGTAGTAGTTTCGGCGGAGCGTTGTCACTTAGTAACGAGGTAACGGAAGAGTCCATACTAATATAACGAGTACCTATAACTGCGAAACTAACTCTGGGTGTTGCCTCTTCACGCTTCCACGGCTGGACCAAGTTAGACGGAATTTGGTATGAAAATAGAAAGGAAAGGGCATTGGCTACTTTTGTCCCGAAAAAATTCAAGTAACTCTATAAACTAAGCCAAGAAAGTTTCTCCTCAGATGAATTACTTAAAATTGTTACTAGAAATTTAGTATAGGGCGAAAACTTAATTATTAACATGAAAAGCGAAATACACACCTACATGGAAAACTAACCCAGAATACTAAGCATTTATACAGCCTCCGATGTACATATATTTTTACTACTTCACCCTTAGCAATTTTCCCCACAGTAACATGAACTCCACGCATATTGCATATAAGGCTGAAAGTACAAAAAGTTTTATTTGTAAGAAATGGCAGAAGGGATATAAACAAGGATATACCAATGATGTTTTACTACGTACAGGAAATAAGGACTTCCGTGTAGTTCCGAGTATCTTCACGCCTATATTTCTGAATAGGGTAGCTAGCAGTTTTGTTGACTTCATTTTGGACTTAAGTACTTTTAGTGATTTTACAAATGATTATTTTCGCCTCTACTAAAGGCTGATTTTTCAAATTGCCAGATCAAATTTATTCTTCGGATAGTCAATACAAAATACAAATTTATTCCGGAACAAATTCAAATTTTGTAAGGACTATTGGATTAATAAATTTTATCTGACGATTGAAAATTCAGATCTAAATACTATAAATGCGAAAGTAACTCTATCTGTCTGTTATGTCTTCACGCTTCAACTGCTTGACCGAATGGAATGAAGTAGTAGTAGTTGGTAGGTATGGAGGAACTTCGAGTCTCGTGGACGAACATGGGCTAGTTTATATCACATTTTCGTTCCCTCAGTTCCCGCGGGAACGCTATAACTAACTTCCATACTTACTTATTTATAAAAGCTTTTAAATTTAATTAATTGTAATTACTAGGAATAAACCTGTTTGCTTTGAATTCCAATCGGATTTCTTATAGTCGTCAAAAAATTACGTTTTCTGTGGACTGATTAATTAAAACAAAAAAACAGTCTCGTTTTTAGCAAACAATCCTCAGCTATTATACAACTCAACTAGACGTAGCTAGATATCTAAATACTCAAGATCTACTTATAAAAAAATGCTGCCCCAAATTATATTTACTTTGATTTCAAACTGGCACAATATTTACGAGCCTAAAAATTAACCCGATATATAATTATCTCTGCGAAGGACTTTCGAATCAAGTTTACAACCGTTGCATTTTATCTAGAACCATTTTCCTTTGAACTACTGAAATAACAAGTGCATAGCGTATGATGTTGCAAGATAAACTCTCCGCAAGGCTGGGATAGGAAAGGCTGTCTATGTGTGTAACGTAACGGTTTGAATTTTAAAGTTAAATTCTAAAAGCGATATTGTTTTATTCGCACGTTACATAATATAAACTCAAGACTGTTTTCCGTTGGAGAAGGCAGAGACTCAGAGACCACAGGACGGCACTTCCCTCGCTTTTTCACATTCATCCCTCTCTTCAGCATGCAAGCCCGTCGGTTTAGACACTTTTAATTTGGCCTCTCTTCAGTATTTTTTTATACCAATAGTATAGGCCAACGAGCGCACAGCCCACCTGATGATAAGTGGTCACTGCGGCCCATGGACACCGAAATCTTATGAACCCCCATTAAGAAACCATAAGATCACGAATGCGTTGCCTAGATGGAAAGCCTCTATGCCAGAAATTTCACCGGCTGCCTTAGCTGCCTACCGGAACACAACAATGCGAGCACTGTGCTGGCGGCAGGTTAGCGGGGAAAGACGATGGTACCAACCCGGTCAGACCTAGCACCAGGTTCTACCACTAACACCGAGTATATCGCCGATTTCCTCGATGCACGTGCGTCGAGGGCGACCTCGACCGACTTGAACATTTAAATATGCTTACGCATACGCCCCTTATGAGAAGATGACCAGGATGACCTCTCCATCGCAACAAAACTACCCTTTACATACACACTTTATAATAGATCTCGCACTGTTCGGTTCCAAAGGTGTTTTCTACCCAGAACACTTAAACTGACAGTGCAGTTGCAGTGCCGGATTAACCATATAGCAGGAGTAGCAGATGCTCCAGGCCCCGCGCCTTTGGGGGCCCCGCGCACCCGCCGCACCACACTTTCTGACCGCAAAAAATATCAATTTAGATTGGATTATGCTCCAATATTTTGCCAAATGATTGTAAGGTACTTACTACTTTTTTCCCGAAACAATTGAGTTAGTAAAGTCCGGTTCACGTGCACGAAGAGTTTCTTAGGTCATTAGTCATCTCATCGCTACTTTACTTGTCTAAGTACATATGTCTATTTAGTGTGTGTTAAGTATGTGTATTTAGCCTGAGCTGGGTCAGCTGGGCTGACAGCTGAGCTGGAAAAAAAGGCCCCTTGAGTCAATTTGCTACGGGCCCCGATAGCTTAATCCGGCACTGTGCAGTTGTCAACATTTCAAAATTTTAGTAGGCGTAAAGCGTAATTGGAAAACCATTTCGGTATCTCTATCTAAAGGAGTCAAAAAAAGTTTCAGATTTTTCCGTTCGTTACTTTTAGAGAAAATCGTGTTTTAGTAGGTAGTAACTGGTGCGTGACGTCATCTCACTCAATTCACTCACTCTCGCTAAAGAGCTGGCGCTACGTCATTTTTGACTTACACCCTTTTGGAATGAAAAGTATTTTAATCTCCATTTTCTGTATGAAATTTACGACTTTCGAAAAAAAGAAAAAAATGCGTGTCCCTTAAAAATTTTCCAACTAACTAGCTAATAAAATAGACGTGTTGAAAAATTGAAATGTTGTCAGTTGTCAAGTCCTGTAAGAAGAGGCTGAAAAGGTCTGACATCTTAGACTTAGCCACAGGGTCTGGCCACGGCCTATAAAAGCACGATTTCGAACACAATTCGTTGCGTGCGAGGATGTCTGTGTGCGTGCGAAGACGTCTGTGCACTTGTAAATGTGTGTGTACCAGTATGCGGGCTTATGATCCACTCTCAATCTCCGGATGAAACAAATGACGATAAGGGCGAGATGGGCGCGAGTTGCGCGCCGGCTAGATTCAGGCGGGTGATTCCGTGGCCATTCAGTATGTAGTACTATTAAATAAATATTCTGTGACCTATCTAACCGCTAAAGGAATGCACAGTGATTGCTGCCTCAATGGAGGGAGCTATCGAAACGGCAACTATCTCTGAACAAATTACTAACGACTGATACCAAATGAATAAAAGAAAAAAAGAATACTGGTATGGCTAATGGCTACTTATTCCAACGATTGAATATTTGCGTGCCTCAAACAGGAATCGAATTCATTTGGACCCACGCCAAGATAATGATTCGGTTTCCAAACTCATGTTAAATATGTATGTACGCTTCTTTTGTGCTGTTTTTTATCTAACTTGAAGAAACTTGTAAAGATAGGCTTTCAATATTTATAATCCAATTATAGCCATAATGCCAAGCATGTTTCAAAAACATATTAGATACGTTGTTGACAAAAATCACATTGTTACTTCGTTATCACTTATTGAACACAAGCCAAAAGGTTGTATTTTTTTCTATTACTAGCGTCCCGCCCCCGTTTCTCACAAGTAGTACTCTTAAGTAGAGCAGAGAATTATACACGTATAAACCTCCCTCATGCATCACATTGTATATATATGTATATTGATGAAAACAACAAGTAAAGTTGTTCAGTAATTTTCGAGTTCAAAGCGAATAGACGGCTGATAGCCGCAGTGGGACACTTTGTTCTATCATAATAATATGTTCACTACATGTTATATTACCCACACATATCAATATATTTTCGATTTTTCCTTATCTACTCGTACTCGTACTTGTTCGGATCAACCTATGTCACTTATCCCAAAAATCCTGTCCATGACAGAGCTTACGAGTAGATCCATTGCTTTGAAGCCTAGGTTTGATAGGTTCACGAAATAGCTTTCATTTCTTTTAAGAGGGTTTATCCCGATAGTTGGCAACGTCGCATATAGCTGTCAAATGTTTCACTATTTTTATTAATTTCTAAATATTACTGAATTAAAAAATAACTTCTCATTCTATGGTTGAATGACGCGTCTCGTTTTATATTTGTTGGTTAGGCATTCAAATTATAAGATTACATTAAAATGCAAGGAAAATGCGATGGAAACTTTTCAAATGATAGCACTTCCATAATCCTAAAAAGTTCGTGTTGCTATGATAATTGTTGCAATCTATACTTAATGTTTTATTCAACCATACAGCGATAATTCATGATTTCATTCAGTAATATTCAGAAATTAACGAAAACAGCGAAATATTTGACAGCTATTTGCTACGTTGCCAACCTTCAGAGTAAACCCTCTTAATCCATCAACACACTACTACCATAGAATATTCAATAGTGCCAACGACTATATTTAGGGTAAATGCCCAACTTTTGCCCTGAAAAAGCATATTATGACAACATCAACAAATTTATAAATTGTGCAACTCTATTTACATCGTCGGTTTGAGTACTTACTGAAAATAATGGACATGTTTTTTTTTAAAATGTACTAATAGCCTATTTGCGTCCCACTGCTGGGCACATGCCTCCTCTCATCACGAGGGTTTGGGCTATAGGCCCAGTGCGGATTGGGGACTTCACACACATCTTTGAATTACTTCGCAGATGAGTGCAGGTTTCCTCACGATTTTCCTTCACCGAAAAGCACATTGGTTAATTCAAATCGAATTTCGCACATAAGTAAACTTAGAGGTGCGAGCCGGAATCGAACCCCCCGACCCTCTGCATGAGAGGCGGTAGGTCGAACCACTAGGCCACCACGGCTTAGATCTATTCAGTTTCCTACCTAATAAAGGGACGCCACAGAGACCACATTCAAATTCAAATTCAATCATTTATTCAGCAAATTGGCCACATAGGGGCACTTTTACACGTCAGAAAAAGAATTTACCAGCGGTTCCTAGAGCCATTGCTTGAGAAGAAGCGCCGCAACAAATTTAAGCCTTTTTCAAAATTTCTACATAGTTACAAAATTTACATTACATGTATAAAATATACATATGGGTACGTACTAAAATTTAAGTTAGGGACTATACATCCCTTCAATGTAATTTTAGTACGTACCTACCCATATGTATATTTTGTGTTTGGAGACCATACATCTCTAAGATCTTCGATTTAAGTTTAAGTTAGGGACTATACATCCCTTCAATGTAACTTAAATCGAAGATCTTAGAGATGTATGGTCTCCAAGGGTCCAGAAAAAAAAATGGAGATGACCTCCATTGTCAAATAAATATAAATTCCATAGATGTCGACCGTCTCAAAATGTCAATAAATAATGAAATACATCATGTATAAAAGAGTTCATTAATACATGTCAATAAGAACATGATGAGACCACCTACCTGGCGGCCTGTGTGCTCATTTGCAAAACAATGGCCCCACTTAGGGCCGGTTCCTATATCCACGTAACGCCTCGTTTTGCCTACGGACGGTAAAAATTTGACAGATTCTCTATGGAACAAATGTCAAAAATCAACCGTCCGTAGGCAAAACGAGGCGTTTCGTGGATATAGGAACCGGGCCTTAGTGAAGGTGTGCTGAGACGCGAGGAGCCGCTCATGGCTAAAAAATTAATATTACTTATACTTAATGACTATTTATATCGAATATTAGTATTAGTGTACCTAGGTACAATAAATATTGTTAAAGAACGTAATTACTTGTATATTTGCAATTTATAAATAAAGATTTGATTGATTGATTGAATGCCTTAAAAAAGTGGGTCCCCACCGCAATGGCCAACATTGAGCGTAACGGTTCGTCCACGACTTCGAGCGGCAGCGGCAGCGGCGAGCGTTTAACTTTTATGGACACACTAGCCGTTTCCCGCGGACTTCGTCCCGCGTAGACTTAAAATCTGCGTACCCGATGATACTATACATATGATTACAGTTATAGAAGTATTGTAAAAACTGGTCTGACCCGTAGAAAATCCTCCGTGGTAATATCAGAATAAAAAATATACTATGTTACTCCCGGGGTCTCAAACAGTCACCATACCAAACATTCAAATCGTTCGTTCGTTTCGAGGAAAGGAAGGACAAACAAACAAACACACTCACATTTACAATATTAGTAAGGAATGCGCCGTCGTGCCGCCCGCCGCGCATCGTTTAGCAACCGTCGCGCGCAATTCGTCAGTAAAGCGCCCGCCTATGGAGGGTTGAAGTAAAGGAGCGCAATCTTTATTGTTCCAAAGGTGGACACCAAATCGGGTAGGTTGGGGGCGCTGCGGTCGTCACTCCAGTCAAGCCACCTAGCCGGATAGTCTGCAGTAGCGCCTTCAGATGGCGCTGCTGAGGCAAAAACGCAGTGAAAACGGTTGTGAGGAGAGTGTATTTTGTTTTGTTGCTAATCAAATCCTCTGGACACGTTTTCAACTGTTTCGCCATATAAAATTGCGCTCATTACCAAGACACATTCCACACTCCATACGCCCGCCGCTGCCGTTATCGCGCAAAGTCGTGGCCGAGAGGCAAAGTGGGCATAGACGAAACGTTATGGGGCTAGAATATATCTAAAATACGCTGAGGGTAGATGATTTATTAAAGCAAATTGCGGCCTGCAATAATGGCCGGATGCGACGTCGTTTACCTCAATGATGGAAGCGCTGTGAGTCATTGGCTATGAATGGAGGAGGTAGTTTCCTAAATGCACGCTCGTTATAAAATGCGAAAGTGTATCAGAATTACCGAATCGATTTGAATTTTTGGTTTACAGATAGTTTAAGGCCATCCCAAAATGATTTTTTTGCACGATTTATGATAGAATTGATGAAGATATGTATGGTCGCCATCAGGCGATGTCGAAAAACAGAGGTGGTCATAAATATCTCTACAACCATGCTCTATAATCACCACCGTTTATGAGTAGTAGTAGTAGTAAAGTATACGAGACCAAATATCAGCACTATATCTAATTGATAGAGCCTGGAGCCTGGACTTACAAAAAACAAGGTGCATGTCTTCTTTACTCATAAAATGGGTTCACCTTTTGTCACCCCAAACGATAACAATATGTATAAATTAATATTTAATTTTAGTCAGGCAGCAATTCAAATGCCATATCAATGTATTCACCCCTCGCGGGCCAATGTATTCGGCTTCCGGCGTTCGGTCGGCTCGTTCCCGAGATTCGCCTTTTTCGAAAAACGTGCAATAACGTAGATTAATTAGACGGTGGATGAGACTGTTTTACGAGAAATTACAAACTTAACGGATAATTTTATATGGTCGTGATTTCTAGAGTATCAGGGCTTCTTAGGGCTCCAGGGGCTCTTCAAGAAAAACGCAGTCCACGATATCACTACACAGTATAAAACAAAGTCGCTTTCTCTGTCCCTATATCCCTATGTATGCTTAAATCTTTAAAACTACGCAACGGATTTTGATGCGGCTTTTTTTAATAGATAGAGTGATTCAAGAGGGAGGTTTTCGTATATAATTTGTTATAGTTTAACGCTCAATTCCCGCGGGAACGCTATATCCGAATTGCACGCGGACGAAGTCGTGGGCAGAAGCTAGTATTGCATTAATTAACCAACTGAAAAATGACACCGGGTCGCTGTCGTCTAGCATTTCCGTGGTCTAGTTAGATATAATAGTTATTTGTTATGCAAGGCTGCAAAGTTGTTGTTTGCTGTGAGTGCGTGATTGAGACCCGAGTGAACGAAGGATTCTAGGGTTGAACCACGAGCGAAGCGAGTGGTTCAAATATAGAATCCTGAGTGTAACGAGGGTTTCAAGGCACGAGACAGCAAACGACTTTGCTGCTGAGCGCAACACGAAAATTTTCACCTCACGCGCGATTTTTCGGGAAGAAGACCTAGTTCGGCGTCACGTACAGTTTGTGCTAACTCTGAGGAGTTAAATTCGTATCTTCATCGCTAGAATCGCTCATATTTTCTTTATTACTTCGTATAGGTATTCTAAATTACAAAACCAGTAATCTAAAACTTTTTTTTTATTTTATTTTTCCGCAGGTTGCGTTCCAAATCACTCCTACTCGTACTTCAAGATTCAATTATTCATTGAATACAGTTAAAATATACACATATTTAAATATTTTTGTGATAAAACATAGTGAAATAATGAAATACATCTGAAACGGTGTATTATTAATATAATTTTATTAATGATGATATTAAGTAAATTGAACCTTTATTTTAATAAAACTCTCACGACGAATTGCGTTTCAGAACGTTTCGTTGTTCTTTTATTGTGACAGTGGCGTCATGCGTCGTTCGAATTTCAAAAACACTTTCCACGCTAGCGGATAAAAACAACTTTTGTGTTCGGATATCAAGCTGCAAAACGACCACTTTCGAGCCAGTGAGGTGAAAATTACAGTTTCATGACGATTCATCATCTGATGAAGCTCTCCTAGCGATGCGTCTCTATTTGTTGCAGTCTTCGGCATTACGAAAACATTGGCCTATTGATGTTTGCGTCGCAGCTTTCAAGTAATCAGATGTCTGTCCAACGCGTAGTGAACGGGAGTGTTAAAATACTGGTTTTATAAAAAAAAAGTAACACGGCAAATAATTTCTCCATTTCCTGACAGAGGCCGCTTGTGTCTGTCTATCTTAATGTAACAGTAAAAAATAATTGTACCTTATGAAAGCAGTTGCAGTCGTTGTATAATTTTTAAGTAAACACCATTACACTTACTAACTTTTTTATACTTATCATGAAATAATCCGTGATAATGAAAGAATGAGTTTTATGACACTTCGAAAAAAGACATCACTAAATAAATACAAATAAATTAATCGTAAAGCTTTGTAATATTCAATGATCTTTTGCAATTTACTATTATATACTTTCTATAAGCCATTTGAAAGCTGAAATCCACGTTAATTAACAAATGAAGTTTTTCCATTTCAAAAGGTTCCGTTCTAAATATTTACATTAGTTATTTATTTTAGTTTTCATTTTGTTTCACTTGAAAATAAACGATATTTTTTATCCCTGGACTAGATAAAATTGCGGTAATTCAGGTCAAATGAGGACGCCGCATCTACATATTTAATGGCGTCGAAGCTGTTGACATAAATAATGTAATCAGATATCGAATCGAGGTTGACGTATTAAATAAAGGTTAGGGGAGATGTGTGTAAAACGATCCCTCGAGGTCAAATGATCCCCCATCTTATCCGACAGACTACTAGTGCCATCTATCAAAATATGCAATGAACGTCTACCCCGCGACCCCGCCAGTTGCCTTTTGAAGTGACATGGCGGTGAGCGCACGCAGTGTAGATTTATCACAAAATAATTGAATAAGGTGTGTCTAATCTAAGGTAAGCCCATTTTCTGATTCCTATTACTTTATGCATGTTCGTTTCATTGAAATTGTGTTTCATTGTCGGGTTACAACGATGTTTAGCTGTATTTTAACGATATTCATACCGACGCACGTTGAATTTGAAGGTTATATTTTGATCGATGTTTGCAAATTTGGTGTTTGAGGTGAAATGATCCCTCTTCGTGTGTGTAAAATGATCCCTGGAATCATTTTACCCCATAATCATTTTTACAGATCATGCCGCGAATTTATATATGTAAAACCACTCGCCAAAATTGGCCTGAAGAAGAAATGATGAAGGCTCTTAAAGCCGTTACAGATGGAATGCCTTATAAAACAGCAAGCGAACAGTTCTCTGTGCCTCCGATGGCATTAAAAAGAAGGGCAAAAGGCAAAAAAGCAAAGCATTACTCTAAAGACAACAAAAAAGAAGGCTGGATAAGATGCGTTGCATACCTAAAATGGGGCCATGAAGCTTGTGCGGAAATAGATAGTGACGATGGAGAAGATTTTACTTGTGATTTTTGCCTATCTAATCAATGCGAATAAAAAAATTAAGGCTGTAAATTTCATTTTAATTCAGAAAAGAATTATTGTTTTTTGTTGAAGTCCAGAGGAAAACTATTTGTTTAATTATATTTTTTATATTGACTTAAGCTTTTAAAGGTTTATTATATACCTAAACATTGTGCACAGCTGTGTGTGTAGAAGATTTTATTTTTATTTTTAGTCTAGAATAAGACATTTTATGTTTAATTGTTATTTTTTTAATGTTACAAACATTCAAATGTGTTGATTTAGTTATTATCTGTTTGAAAAGTTGATCTCAAATGTAACAGAAGACTTAAAACCTATTTTTGTTTCTTTTTTTGTAATAAATCTGATTAATATAAACAGCTGTGTGTTTTTAAAATTTTCAAGTACAAAATGATCCCAGGGATCATTTTAACTCTACCCTAGGGATCGTTTTATACACCCATAGGTATAAAATGATCCTTTACTAAGCTTTTAGAAAACACTACATAATTAATAAACTAGATACAAAACATGAGAAATAAGTATGCAGTTACTTAGATAAGAAAATGGACTATTCAGAAACATCTAAATGTTATGTTTTTGTCTTGAAATTTGGACATAGTAAAGTTTTTCCCTTAAGGGGATCATTTTACACACATCTCCCCTACTGTATTAATAAAGGAAGTAAATGTCAGAAGGGAAATGTTTTCATAAGGATGAAAATAGAACGCGTTGGTAAGTATAGATACTTAGATATTTAAAGTGCGAACAATAATAATATTCCTCGGCAATATTTTGGCAACTGGGGAGGGCTGTCCGCCAGTACAGCCTCATGTTGTATTGGGAGGACCGATCTCCACAGTTGCGGCCATCTCACATTTATAGTAAAAGGTACCAAAAGCCTCTTCATGTTGGCTTCGGTCCCATGAATGCGAATGACCGGGTCCCCATGGGCCCGTGACATGAAAATGTACCAACAAATAATAATAATAATGAATTTTATTTCAGGCATATTACATATACCTTAAAGACTAACATACATATTAAAATGAATCTTAAAAACTAACACCATTGCTTCTTCGTCGTGAGGCGCACTCTGGAATCGCTGTTCAGTCTTCCACGGAAGCGATGGAACACGAATCCCTTCGGCCAAAATTCCTCTCTCGTGAAGGTTGACAGATGTTCGTAGATGTTCGATGAATGGCG
The DNA here is from genome assembly GCA_963971205.1 of Aethes cnicana. NCBI lineage: Eukaryota > Metazoa > Arthropoda > Insecta > Lepidoptera > Tortricidae > Aethes > Aethes cnicana. Next base: position 2,154,760 of record OZ020286.1, read on the forward strand.
TAGTCTGGTTGATACACACACAGGTCGCGGCACGTAACTTGAGCGGTGAGCAAAAGTAGAGGGGATTTCTGCGCATGTTTACGACTGAAGGGCCAATAAGAGTGCGCGCACGACAAAGCGCCCCTTGCGTCACGCGCTCCTCTGGCGATGAGATAGTAGATTGTGTATCTAGATACACAATCTACTATCTCCTATATCCTAGGGAGCAAATGGTAAATTATACCGCGGGTGACGGATTGAATCCAGAGCGACGCGAAAGAGTCCAGAATAGAATCCCGAGCGGAGCGAGGGACTCTAACGTGGAATCTTGAGCTAGCGAGGGATTCAAGCTATGTCACCCAAGGTTTAAATAATTTTTCACCCCTCCTATTCGAAAAGAAGTGTTTTGTTGCCCGTTTAGAGGGAGCAAAATGCGATTTTGCTCCCTCTTCGCTTTTTTTTTATTTTTTTTCATTTCTACCCCGCTAACAGGGAGCAAAATACGTTTTAGCAGTGCGTTCACGGAGCTGCGGAGACTGTAAAAAGTTGCATTCAAAAGTCGCATCTTTTTGGTAATAAGAATTTTATATATCGGCATTTTACATAAATACACATACTAAAAATCCATAAATTCATAAATATATACTTGCTTTTGATAAATTATTTTCTATTTTTTATTTTCAATTTGGCTGAATGGTGCAGGCCAATAACGTAGCATTCCTCGCAAACTCGTCGTGTGATCGAATTAAAAAAAAACTCGAACCCGCGAATTTCGTGAGCTCTCATTTCCTTGCCGTATTATTTTACACTTAAATTCCAAATTAAAACGTACCTTATGTAGTGTTATGAATTATTTCGTAGAGAATGAATGAAATCAAAAAGTGATTTAGGTGATGCAATGTATTGGGATCAACACCTCAGAGAATTCCAAAGGAATATTATGTAAGTACGTAATATGAATTGCACTGCCCTTTTTCATTTTATCGCAAATGTATTAAAAAACTTTGTTTGATACATGAGCGAAATTGTCATAAAATGTATTTTTTTTTCACAATTGTCAAAATTTACCTATTATTATGAACGCAACGCATGCGAGCATGACAGAATATAAATACAATGAAGTAGTTAGAGATTCTTCAATCTGGAAGTAATTTTCGCCTTCTACCTATGGATTTATGATAGGCGCGCGAAACACACGTTCTTTTTAACCTCGTTTGTTTCTAAATGTATTATTATTTTGTTTTACTTAAATTAATGACAATGATGAACGAATGATCTAATGATTTTCTCATAGGAGGGGTGAAAAGCACAGTGTACAACACGGTAGCAAACTTATTTATGCCTTGGGTGACAAAGTTTGAATCCTTCGCTAGCTCAAGATTCCACGCTAGAATCCCTCGCTTACGCTCGGGATTCTATTCTGGAATCTTTCGCGTCGCTCTGGATTCAATCCGTCACCCGCGGTTTACCGCGTTTAATAGTAGATTGTATGACTAGGGAGCAAAATGGTATATTTTAATATACCATTTTGCTCCCTAGTCATACAATCTACTATTGCTACCGTGTTGCACACTCTGCTTTTCACTCCTCCTTTGAGAAAACCAGTAGCAGCAGGGAATAAAATCGTACTTTGCTCCCTAGAGAGCAACATCTTACTTTGTTCCCTGTTTGTGGGATAGAAATGGAGAGGGAGCAAAATCGCATTTTGCTCCCTCTAAACTAGGGAACAAAATACTGCTTTTCGAATAGGAGGCGTGAAAACATAATCTTGACTTCTGCGCATCGAAGGTCGGCGCTCAAGTTACATGCCGATGCCTGTACAGGTTTATGACATTATGCTATTCTTATTGGTTTTTAGATAGGTAAATTAATTTGTATGTTAATTTAATCTCTCATGCAGAGGGTCGGGGGTTTACTTATGTGCGAAATTCAATTTGAAATTACCACTGAGCTTTACGGTAAAGGAAAATATCTTGAGGAAACCTGCACTCATCTGCGAAGTAATTCAAGTGAAGTCCCCAATCCGCACTGGGCCCACGTGGGGACTAGCCCAAACCTCTCGTGATGAGAGGAGGCCTGTGCTCAGCAGTGGGACGCAAATAGGCTGAAGTAGTAGTTAATTTAAATAGTAGGTACTTTTTACCTACTGTATTTCTCATAGAGTCGCAAAGCTACATAATACCTACGTAACATAGCCCGCTACACCTAACTCTCTGAGTTACAACACAATATGAAGGCACCCCAGCAGCATCGCTAGCATGAAGAGATGAAAATAGTTAGCTCTCTGACAATAAATGTATAAATTTTCTTTCATTGAATTCTAGCTCTATGTAAGTACAACCTGAGAGTTTGAACTAACAATATAGTCCTTTTATGTATAAACAAACTTCTAAGTACCTAACAATTTCAGATTATATGAAAAGTGCATGAACAAAGAGAAAAGGGTAGGTACCTATTTTCTTTCTGAAAAATGAAACTCTAAAAATCGATGTTACTAAGATTTATATACGGACTATCCATTTCCCATCTCGTTCGAAATTATATATCGCGTTAAATTTATTTTCTTACTAATGTTAAATTCCCTAGTGAGTTTATAAATTCCATCTTTAGAAGCCCAGACAAGAAAACCATAAAACAAGATTTATTTAACAGAAAATGAGTACGAATGAAAGTTGAGAATCGCAACTGAGAAACTTATAAAGACGCATTTGCGGAATATATATAAAGTTTTTCTATTGCAATGAATAACTTGTTAAAGTGGCAATAAACTCGATAAACCAGGGAACTGCTGTAACGATAAAATGCATTATTGCTCCCTAGGGGGTGAAATACTGAAATGCTCCGAATTGCATAGACATGGCGTCAAGGTGGAGGGAATTTTAGGGAGTTTACCTACTTAGATGTTTTATATTGTCTTACAAAACTTATGTTTTCAATATTTACGTATTTTTGATTCATTTTTGAACCTATTAAAAATATAATCAAACATATTAAGTCCTACATCACTTTCCATTCGGCAATTTGCTCATAGATTGGCTACTTAATTTTATCTATTAAATATGTTATGCAATTGTGTATTTATTAATTAGAAGTATGTATTTATGACTGTTGGTATATTTATCTGTATATTCTTGCAGTTTGTATAATTTTGAGTATCCCTTATAATGGCTATTATTACACCACCATATCAATTGCTTTCCCCAAAGGTTTAACTGGTAGAGAATGCCTTAAGGTATTCATATCTCAGAATTGATGGCCGATGGGCCAGAAAATTACTGAATAGCGTTTGAGTTTCGGGAGATGAGCTGTTTGTAGTAAACTGTAGTCAAAAACCAACCAAGATGGTGCGACCAATCCAATGGAGGCGTAACGGCTCGGCGGAGGGTCGGGGGTTCGAATCCGGTTCGCCTTTCCTGTGATCCGTCTTTTATGTGCGAAATTCAGTTTGTATTTACCACTGAGCTTTTTGGTGAAGGAAAACATCGTGAGGAAACTTTCTTTTATCTCTCTTCTATTAGCCCAAACCCTCTCGTGATGTGAGGAGGCACAAAATAAAGCTAAATAATAAATATTATAGGCTAATAAGTAAATAGGCTATGTGATGGTGGTGGAATCGTTTGCAACAGGAAAGTAAAATGCATATTATATTAAGTGAAGTACGTTCGCGTTGAACTTATTTCTTTGCATGTTCTTTATAAAATGCACTTTATCTTTTAAAAGAGACTAGAATTGGCGACTTACGTTGAAGAGTTTATCGGAAAAGATTCAAGATACGGAATCGAAATTGGAATTCCTTACAGGCGTCTTGTTTCTCGATTGTTAGAATCGCTAGAATGGTCCGTGTCTAAAACGAATACCAATAAAAATGCACTGTAACGTAAATCTAAATCTAATTAAATCAGGTGCAAAGGAAATTGAAATCTTCAACCGTGTAGGTATTTCTTATATTATTTATTTAAAAATACAAAAATCTTAAACTAGAACAGTGTCCCACAAAACAGTTTGCACGTTTTGACTGTTGGATAAATCAGTCTCTACTCTCTTTACATACAGGTAAGAACTAAAATAATAATCCATACCCATATTATCCATATTAATATTATAAATGCGAAAGTAACTCTGTTTGTCTGTCTCTTACCTCTTCACGCTTCAACCGCTGGACCGATTGAGATGAAATTTGTCATGGAGATAGTTGGAGTCCCGGGAAAGGACATAGGCTACTTTTTATCCCGGAAAAACGCATAGTTCCCGCGGGAATGCGATAACCGAATTCCACGCGGGCAGAAGCTATTATTAAATAAAATTAATCAAGTAATTATGCAGCTTTTTACCAAACTTAATTTTACTAGACTTCTGTCTGCTGTCTGAGGGCAGGTTGTTACTCAACAACCTGCCGTAGGGTAGGCGTTTCCGTAGACACCAATCGCCGGGGTAATAGGTGACTCTCGGCACAACATACTTGCCCGCAGACACCGTCCTGTGTGTTATCGTATAGAAAGTGATTAGGTGCTAGAGTTTTGCAGTGCATCGAAATAAAACCGGAAAGTACCTAGTTATACTTTGACATTTCATTTACGTTTTCGGTTCTTCACTACATAGTATAAAAGAAAGTCGCTTTCTCTGTCCCTATATCCCTATGTATGCTTAAATCTTTAAAACTATGCAACGGATTTTGATGTGGTTTTTTTCAATAGATAGAGTGATTCAAGAGGAAGGTTTTCGTATATAATTTCTTATAGTTTAACACTCTATTCCTGCGGGAACGCTATAACCGAAATCCACGCGGACGAAGTCGCGGGCAGAAGCTAGTTAAATATAAGATGCATAGACAAAGTACTAATTTAAATTGATTTAATAATAATAAGACGCACCCTAGGGTAGGTACAACAACTATTTTCAGTATGCAACGCCTGGCTCACATAGTGAAAAAAAATGTAATATCCATCATAAGCCTAGTCATGATTCATAACTCATTAGTCACATTAAGTCTAAAATAAAGGTATAAAAAATTGCCCACAGTGAAAACTACCAGATGATGCAAGCACTTTATACAAAGTAGAAAGGCTTAACTCCGCACCTACTTCGGAGTAGAGCTGAATGGAAGCAAAAAATATTCCAAAACGTAAGGTAAGTAGTCAGTTTTTTTGGTGAACTCAACGACACCTGTTTTTAGGGTTCCGAAGTCCATAAGGAACCCTTATAGTTTCGCCATGTCCGTCCGTCTGTCCGCACTATTGCTCGGAGATGCTTAGGTCTAGAGAGCTGTAATTTGGCATGAATATGCATATTAGTTATGCTGACAAAGTGGTACAATAAAATTTTGAAATATATTTTTTTATAGGGTACCTCCCCTACTCGTAAAGTGGGGATGTAATTTTTTTTTCTTGCATACCCCATGGTGCGGCATATCGTTGAATAGGTCTCGAAAAAATATGGGTTTGTTAAAACCATTTTTTGATTAAATGATGCGTTTGTGAAATATTAAGCTTTAAAGTGCTATTTTTTGTTAGAGTCACGTGTCCCCCCCCCCCTGCCAGCTAAATGGTGGTATTTGGATGGCTGAAAAAAATCACGGTTGTGGCATATATAACGTAGTTGAAAGGAAAACTATCAGAGCTAAGTAGGCTGTACAAACTTACGAGTAATAGTCGACCAACTTATAATGATGATTTTTCTCGAGCGGCAGGGGAGTCGGGCGGGCACGTCATACCACAGGCTAGCTAGATGCTAATAAGTCTTAGAAAGGTACTGTGGGCATCGTCAACTTCGGAACCCTATAATTTGCGCGTGGCCCGACACGCACTTGGCCGGTTTTTTCAGGGTTCTCTCGGGTGCTAAAATAGATAATATAGTGTTTAGAAATTATTTCATTGTTACATGTAGAGATCTTCTACTATCTAAAGTCCCGCGCTTTCACATTTCAAAAGGCTTCAATTTTTATTATTATTTAAAAAGCACCACCAACACTCTCAACGCATAGTTGATGGCTGTCTCAGCTCGCATACATGTGTTGAGAGTGTTGATGGTGCTTTTTAAATACATTGAAGCCTTTTGAAATGTCAAGGCGCGGGACTTTAGATAGTAGAAGATCTCTAAATATTGTGAAAATCAATGTTTGAAGTATAAGCAAAGATTAAACGAAAAAAAAATGTAAAACGTAACAGACAAACAGAGTTAGGTACTATCGAATTTGAAGAAGAAGAAGAAGAAAATGACTTCAATAAACTCCTACTGTTCCAAAGTTCGGTGGTTTTGTTGAAAGGCTATTAATAATATAAAAAGATTAAAGAACATAAATCGCGTTGCAGTTTTATTTTAACCTTTAAATATTTTGGAAGATATGAAATATTTAAACGGAACCGAGATCCAACAGCAAGGAGCTTTCGTACTTCTTTTGCAATTAGACGAAAAGCTTTCAAGTCCCGAAAGCGATATTAAAAGCTGTCCCACGGGCCACGAGCCAAAAATCGACACGAGAAAAACTCTGAAACGAAATTATTTTAACGTCAGTCGTGAAATTTTAAATTAGCAGGCATCATTAATCATGACTGGGGGTCAATTGGGAATGCGGTGTTTTTAAGAGCTTTTTAGGAGTTTTTTTAATATTCTATTAGGTACTTACTTTTATTGTTTTACAGACGGAATGACAGGTAGACAGCCGAATAAAATGTGGTCACGGCAGCTTAAATATTGAAATTTGGCAAACGAAATGCATCACTAGTGCATTGCAAGTCTTGAAGGAACTTCACGCTTTACACGACACTCCAAATCAGTCGAGAGTGGTAAAGCGTGAAAACGTAACAGACAAACGGAGATACTTTTGCATTTATAAAATTAGAATGGATTCAGACAGACAATGGATAGTCCTTAAGTACCCTGAAAATAATTCCCTACGGACGTCAAATAAAGAAAGGAAGTTAATTTTGGTAATAAATATTGCAAAGACAACACGGCTAGTGTTCACTGTACTCAAAAAGCGATGAAAATATTATCTCACCATAATATAATCAGTTCTTCGACAGGATATTTGGAAAACAACGCGATATATTCTAGCATCTATCTTCAGAGAGACTGCTGAATAATTGAACGACCCAAGCCAAACATAAGTCATGAATTCGTTCGGTCCGGCTGTTATACCATATAGTTACACTGTAAAATACCATTTTATTTTAGACTATCTCTCAGGGACTCAAAGTGGTAGAGAAAAACCGGCCAAGTGCGTGTCGGGCCACGCGCAAAGTATAGGGTTCCGAAGTTGATAATGCCCACAATACCTTTTTAAGACTTATTAGCATCTAACTAGCCTGTGGTATGACGTGCCCGCCCGACGCCCCTGCCGCTCGAGAAAAATTATTGGTTTTTTAATCATTTCATAAGTTGGTCGACTATGACTCGTAAGTTTGTACAGCCTACTTAGCTGTGATAGTTTTCCTTTCAACTACGTTATTTATGCCACAACCGTGATTTTTTTCAGCCATCCAAATACCACCATTTAGCTGGCAGGGGGGGGGGGGGACATGTGACTCTAACAAAAAATAGCACTTTAAAGCGTAATATTTCACAAACGCATCGCTTAATCAAAAAATGGTTTGGAACAAACCCACAATATTTTTTTAAGACCTATTCAACGATACACCATGGGGTATGCAAGAAAAAAAAATTATATCCCCACTTTACGAGTAGGGGAGGTACCCTATAAAAAAATATATTTCAAAATTTTATTGTACCACTTTGTCAGCGTAACTAATATGTATATTAATGCCAAATTACAGCTTTCTAGAACTAAGCATCTCCGAGCAATAGTGCGGACAGACGGCCGGACGGACGGACATGGCGAAACTATAAGGGTTCCTTATGGACTTCGGAACCCTAAAAAGGGTATACTCGTAGCAATGTTCTGTTTAATGTACCTACTAATATTGCTTTCTGTTTGACCTTATGGTCGACTGGTAGAAAATGCGTTTAGGCATTAACTACACCTATTGTATAGTTACTTTTTATATGTGTAACGAAATTATGTACCTACCGTCTCCATTCATACGTATTCAAAACTAAGCGTTGGTAGATTGGTAGTATATTGTTTTGTATTGTATTCATCATCATCATCATCATCATTTCAGCCGAAAGACGTCCACTGCTGGACATAGGCCTCCCCCAAGGCTCGCCACTCTGACCGGTCCTGTGCTACTTGCTTCCACCGGTTTCCCGCGACCTTCACGAGGTCGTCGCTCCATCTTGTTGGAGGCCTACCGACAGCTCGTCTCCAGGTTCGCGGGCGCCACTCGAGAACTTGTATTGTATTGTATTGTATTTATTTAATTTTCTGATGTGTAAAAGTGCCCGAATGTGGCCAATTTGCTGAATAAATTGAATTGAAAACCGCATTTTAATGTTTGTATTTGTATTTATTTATTGCATTATGTTGTACAGATAAGATCTTAATAGTTATGAGTTAGTCGCAAACATAACCCTTTCAGGGCACAGCAATTTTACAGATATACAATACAATACAATACAAATACACTTTATTGAACACCAAAAAACAATTACACAAGTAAATACAATAAACAAAGAAGAAGGGTGACAACAGGCGGTCTTATCGCCTTTTAGATATATTTAATTCTTATAGCTAATAACATGTTACCTTTATTAAGATATTTTTTTCAATATTAGTCATTCTGTATTGCAACCTTTTGGTTTAATGCACTTGTTGTGTTTATTTAAGAACACGAAACACCTCATCGATCTTCGTTAACTGCGCGTATGCATCTACTTGGCAGCCAGGCCGAACAAGCCATTACACTACATTCAAATTACGCCTGTCAATGAGTTATTTATGTGTGTTTGAAAACCATGTGTTTATTAGTATTTCATCATTTCAGCAGAAAGACGTCTCCTTCTGTAGGTATATTACATATGCCTCCCCTAAGGCTCGCCTCTTGGACCAGTCTTATGCCACTCACTTCCACCGCATCCCCGCGACCTATGTTATCAACCTTAGCAGTTAGAGTATCAGATACATATTTATAACTAGCTTCTGCCCGCGACTTCGCCCGCGTGGAATTCGGTTATCGCGTGCCCGCGGGAACTATACGCTTTTCCGGGATAAAAAGTAGCCTATGTCCTTTCCCGGGACCCCAGACAGGGACAGACAGACAGACAGACAGAGTTACTTTCGCATTTATAATATTAATATGGATATTACTACAGTCTGTACTATCCATACTAATATTATAAATGCGAAAGTAACCCTGTCTGTGTGGGGATCGCGTGCTGGCGCACTTCCACCCGGAGTACCCCACCATCCTCACGACGGACGCGGCGCGCGAGCATCGTCGCCAAATGTTGTATTTTGCAGGAAATATTTAAATAATAACGCACGGATAAGCCATTACTCGTTTAATTCCGACAGCAAACTGACAACTCAAAATGCAAACTTCTTACAAATACCACAGTCTGTCTGTTACCTCTTCACGCTTGAACCGCTTGACCGATTTACATGAAATTTGGCATGGAGATAGTTGGTGTCCCGGAAAAGCGAATTCCACGCGGGCGAAGTCGCGGGCATAAGCTACTAATATTATAAATGCGACAGTAACTATGTCTGTCTGTCTGTTACCTCTTCACGCTTCAACTGCAAGACAGATTGAGGTGAATTTTGGTATGGAGATAGTTGGAGTCACGAGGGAGGACATAGGCTACTTTATATGGGAACACCATAACCGAGTTCCATGCGGGCGAAGTCGCGGGCAGAATCTAGTTTACAATATAAGTACCTAGGATATAATTACCAACACTACCACCACCATCACTAAACAGCCTATTTACGTCCAACTATTGGACATATACCTCCTCTCATCACAAGAGGGTTTGGGCTATAGTCCCCACGCGGGCCCAGTGCGGATTGGGCAAGTTGGGAAAGTTGAAACTTTAAGCCCGCCGCGAATCAAAACGAAATCTTCATGGATCCTTTCTACTCGTAGTGGAAGCCCAGCTTAACACGGATGTTACAAACGATGTTATACTCTAGCATCTGCAAAACAGCTTTAGTGCCTTGAAATAATCCACAGCCGGTAGGTCGAAACTTAGAGGTGTGAGCCGGAATCGAACTCCCGATCCTCGGCATGAGAGGTAGTAGTAGTAGTAGTAATCCACAGCCAAATCATAGTTCAGATCGAGTGCTAGAAGGCTAGAGGAAATGAAAGCCTTCTGACAGCGACTTTGCCCGCGTGGAATTCGGTTATTGCATTCCCGGGGGAACTATGCGTTTTTCCTGGATAAAAAATACCTAGCCTATGTCCTTTACCGGGAATCCAGCTATCTGCATACCAAATTTCATCCAAATCGGTTCTGTGGTTGAGGCATGATTAGGAAACAGACAAACAGACGGACAGAGTTACTTTCGCATCTATTACTAATAATAAGTCTGTAGAAGAAGTCGCGTCTGAAACTTGAAAATTAAAAGAAACTATCAAGTCGAGAGGACTATAATTGTAGGAGCTACCTACTTTATGATATTGATATACTCAAGCAGGGATTCTGAATGAAACAACTACTTGAGGAGTCGATGATACAACTGACTTTAATGATACTTAGATGCTAAAGGAAAACTATTCTACGTGCGTTCTTAGCCTTACCTGCTCTTACAATTATTCCCTATCGTCACGTAAAATAAACTAAAGACTACGCATATTCTATCTGCCGGATAAGCATGTACGCTTGCCCGTACATCCTGGCACTCCAAAGAGACCAATTAGGAGAAATATAAATGATAAAGAAATGGATGTGAGTGCTAACTTTGACTAATGATAACTAATAAACATAAAATATTTGACAACAACATAAGGTGCGAATAGAATCATAATGCGACAATTTTAAAATTAAAAGACAATAGTTAATTAGTTGCTAAATGCTAGGTTATTAATTACATGCTCTAATACCAACAGACACAACTTATTTTACTGTTTCATAGCGTTCATCAAAGTGATGGTGATAATCCGCGGGGAAGTCGAGGGAGCGGTCCCTCTTTTGACACTTGTCACTATATTGCCCTTTTCCACTTTCACTGCACTGTCACTAGCACTGGCCGTTGATGCCTCTGCCGGAGGCTCCTTCACTGGCTCCCTGCGCCACTCTCGCTGTCGCTGAATTGTGAAGGTCTCGCTCTTCAGAGTGCAACCCTGATCTATGTCAATAATGCCATTGCCCCTCAGTTCCTTGACTTCTGCACCTGTCGCGCAAAATATGCGAATCTTGCATTCTTCGCAGCACGAGTACAGCCAGACATTGCGGCGGTGTAACTTGTCCCACTTATCGGCGCACGCCGACACAGTCGGCTGACAAAGAGCGGGCTTCGTTCCTACGTCAGCGCTTATGATATTCAGATTGTTCCACTGAAGCCCCAGGGTTCTCCTGGTTTCGGAGCACCTGAACTCCAAGGGCGTGTCGATCCGATCCTGTGATAAAGTGTTGATAAGCTGTGGCTCATTGCTAGACCACTTGCGAAGATTCATTCCCGCACCACTTAACATCTTTATAAGCTGCTGCTGCAATTCTCTCGCTTCCTGTACTGTATTGCCGCCAGTTAGTAGGTCATCCATATAAAAGGATGATTGCAATGCCACTGCCGCCAGTGGATATAAATGAGCGTCGTCCAGCGCCAACTGTCTAAGCGTTCGCATGGCAAGAAAAGGCGCGGCCTTAGTTCCGTACGTCACCGTGGTCAAACAATATTCCTGTAGCGGCTCTTGCACCGAGTCCCGCCAAATTATCTTCTGTAAATGCTGGTCCGCCTCTCTGACGAAAATCGTACGGAACATCTTCTCTATGTCCGCTGTGACAACATATTTGAACTGTCTCCAATTCAGTATGAGTGTCTGTAAATCTTGCTGAAGGTTAGGCCCACATTCCATGAGGTCATTGAGACTATGACCCGAAGATGTTTTCGCTAACGCGTTAAAAACGACGCGCAACTTTGTTGTGGTGGTGTCCGATCTCAAAACACTATGATGCGGTAAATAACACGACGGCTCTATTGTTAACTCAGCTTTACACATATGACCTAGAACTTGATATTCTTTGATAAATTGCCTATACTGCTCTCCCAGCTGTTGCTTTCTCTGCAACTTATTCTCCACTTGCTTAAATTGAGCGACAGCTTTAGGCCTCGATGACCCAAGCTTCTTTTCGAAACCCGTCCTCATGGGTATCCCTACCATATAGGCACCATTCTCTAAACGCTTTGTCGTCCTTTGATAGAAATCTTCACAAAACTGCTCCTGCGGGGTCATAACGCTGGATGCTGTAGTGATATCCTCCAACTCCCAATACTTCGAGATCTCCGCCAAATTATTTAAAACCACGTGACAATTGAACGTCCTTACGTTTCCAGAGAGGATCCATCCGACCCTTGTCTGCTGTGCTATGATATTTTGTCCGGGATTCTTGATGAGCCCATTCATGATAATGGCTGAATAGACGCTCGCATCTAATAAAAAGTCCACAGGACGTGATATATTATATTCGGGATCCGCTAATTTGATATTTGATATAGCCGGCATTGACCGCTTATTAAATGATACGTTAGGTAGATTGTTAATAACACGTGATATAACTAATGCCTCCGTCGAAAATTGATAATCGTCGTGTATCGACTGGCATTTTAGCATCACCATGCCCCTGCTCTGGCTCGCACCGTTGCCTATCCCAGCGATCGATGCATAATAACTATGACGCTGCAACCCTAACAGCTGCGCGGCATTCTCTGATATAAGCGATATCTGCGATCCTCGATCCAACAGAGCTCGTAAAATGATAAATTCCCCTGACTCCTCCCACGGGCTGCATATGGACTCCAATCTAATCTTGATATAATCGGGGGTCTTGCTAGCCGCCGAATCTTTACCAAAGTTCACTTTAACTGGTTGCAACTTTTGGATGATATCTTTTTGACGCGTAAGTAAACCCTCCATGATAAGCGTAAGAAATTGGATGGATCTTACTTTGCTGCTTGCTTGATACTGCACTTTGCGCTTTCTCCTAGCGCTGGCTGCTACTGCACCCTTCGCGGCTGCTCTCGGGGTGTGTTGATACTGCGATGAACCGCTGCTTTGATTTTGATAAACTGGCTATTTTGATAAACTGATGCTATTTTGATACACTGATACTACTTTGATACTATTTTGATACACTGATTCTATTTTGATACTATTTTGATACACTGATTCTATTTTGATACTATTTTGATACACTGATTCTATTTTGATACTATTTTGATACTATTTTGATATATCCGGCTCGAAGGACCAAAATGTAGGAGCTACCTACTTTATGATATTGATATACTCAAGCAGGGATTCTGAATGAAACAACTACTTGAGGAGTCGATGATACAACGGACTTTAATGATACTTAGATGCTAAAGGAAAACTATTCTACGTGCGTTCTTAGCCTTACCTGCTCTTACAATTATTCCCTATCGTCACGTAAAATAAACTAAAGACTACGCATATTCTATCTGCCGGATAAGCATGTACGCTTGCCCGTACAATAATATTTAAACGATACTGAACACAAAATAACGATTTTTAGAAAAATTGTCTGTATGTATGTATGTCTGGATTTTACTTGCAAACTACTGGACGGATTGCAACAAAATTTGCTATGAGAGAAGTTTATAGCACTGCACTGGTGAACATTATAGGCTACTTTTTATCCCGGAAAAATGCATAGTTCCCGTGGGAATGCTATTAACGAATTCCATGCGGACAAAGTCACGGGCAAAAGCTAGTGAATAATATTAGTATGGATATAGCCTGATGAATTAATCCTAATGTCTGAATGTTTTCCCAACTAAACAAACGACTCACTATAGTTCCAGAATAGCTTCCTATAAATAAAGCGAGTCGGTTTCTTTTTAAAAATGGCCGACCCACAGCCCTGCAAGGGTAAAGGGCAGAATCTGAAAATAAATAGATATCAATCTTCCAAGTCCGGCCCGCTTTGTATTCTGGACGTGCGTGCTGCCCACAAGTTTTTGGCCCCACATTATTATACTGTTTGAGTGAGCGTCTTGTTGGCGTAAACTTACGAAATCTGTTTTAGAGCACGAGTGAAAATAGCTTAGATGATTTTTCTTACGTATGAGATCCAGATAGATCGTGTTATTAGCCCCATAAATTCATATAAATAAATAAATATCTTAGGACATTTCATACATATTGACCTAGCTCCAAACTAAGCAATGCTTGTATTATGGGTGCTAGACAACGATATAAATACTTATACAGAGAAATACATACATATATAAATACGAAACATCCATGACTCGAGTACAAACATTCGTGTTCATCACACAAAGTTTGCCCCGAGCGGGACTCGAACCCGCGACCATCGGAACAGAAGGACCAATCCGGTCGTCAAATATAGTTCAACATTTCAGAAGTATTCAGGCCTAATAAATGAATACGAGTTTGCGGCTCTCGCGGTTGAGACTCTGGGTCCCTGGTCGACAGACATGAAAGCTTTCATGAGGGTTTGTCGGCCCACTTGATCGACAGAACGGCGACCCAAGGGCTGGCGCTTACCTCTCGCAAAGGATCTCCTTAACAATCCAGAAAGGTAACGCCGCCAGCGTTATGTGCACCACTCTCTTCCACCGCATTCCTCCGACCTATGTTAACAACCTAAGTAGTTAGTAGTAAAGACAGTATTCAAATCACTACAAAATATAAAACAAAGTCGCTTCCTGCAGAAACGGCTCGACCGATTCTTATGAAATTTGGAGTGTATGTTCACTAGGTCTGAGAATAGGACGCTATTTTTCATACTCGAAAAAGGCGGTACGATGTCCGCGGGGTCAGCTGGTATATATTATAAATTTATTTTCTCCTTAATTTTTCTGTGCACAGGTACTTATTTGTCTACTCATGAGCTAGAAAAAATACCTTCTGGGGACAAGCTCGCCTTTGTACACGTGTCTCTACTCTGTATTGAAAATTGTGTTTGTGTGTTTTTATTCTGTACATAAAATAAAGTGTTACTTACTTACTTACTTAAAATTCTGCTCCTTTTTTAATCTACCGGCAACTCTGAAACTTCGGCGTGGGAGTGTAACCGAGAGGGTCCTTTAATCTATACTAATAATAAGTCTGTAGAAGAAGTCGCGTCTGTAACTTGAAAATTAAAAGAAACTATCAAGTCGAGGAGACTATATAAACGATACTGAACACAAAATAACGATTTTTAGAAAAATTGGTTGTATTATCATCATCATCATCATCAACAGCCCATACATAGTAGTCCACTGCTGGACGAGGCGTGCCGCATCCTATCTACACCGGCCACCTTGCGCAGATCGTCACTCCACCTGGCAACAGGGCGCCCTACACTTCGCTTCTGGTCTCCACTCAAGAACGCGTTTACTCCAACGACTATCCGCAGTTCTCGCGATGTGACCGGCCCACTGCCACTTCAAATAGCTTATTCTTTGGGCTATGTCGACAACTTTCGTTCTCTGCCTGATCACCTCATTGCGGATCCGATCTTTCAGAGAAACGCCGGTTGTATGTATGTCCGGATTTAACTCGAAAACTACTGGACGGATTGCAACAAAATGTAGTATGGGGGTAGTTTAT
The DNA here is from genome assembly GCA_963971205.1 of Aethes cnicana. Classification (NCBI taxonomy): domain Eukaryota; kingdom Metazoa; phylum Arthropoda; class Insecta; order Lepidoptera; family Tortricidae; genus Aethes; species Aethes cnicana. Next base: position 2,170,374 of record OZ020286.1, read on the forward strand.
AACACTGGTCGACATATAGGCTACTTCTTATCCCGGAAAAACGCATAGTTCCCGCGGGAACGCTACTACCGCATTCCACGCGGACGAAGTCGCGGGCAGAAGCTAGTTTAAAAATAAGGTCTCGGCTTAATATACAAATTTAATATTTAAATTTACTTGTTAGTGAAGGCATGTTTCGTCCAAAAATAAAGAAGGAACTTTTCTAATTTCACCCAGGTTGCTGGGCACGATCCACTGTTTTCGTTTGGGACCTGATTCTGACTTTGACTTGAATTGCAAACATTATTCAATACCGCAATTTACTATTCGGTCAACAAAAGTTATATTCATTAAAATAACGAATAAAAAATATCTCTTTTCAAACCATCAAATTATGTTACGAAGCTCATAGTTTATTTTTATGATTACTCTAAAAAGATAAACATAAACACTACTTTTCAATGTTTTTATTTTTATACTAGCTTCTGCCCGTGACTTCGCCCGCGTGAAATTTGGTTATCGCTTTCCCGTGGGAACTATGCGTTTTTTCGGGATAAAAAGTAGCCTATGTACTTTCTCGGGATCCCAACTATCTCCATATTAAATTTCATCTCAATCGGTCCAACGGTTGAAGCAAGAAGAGGTAACAGACAGACAGACAGATAGAGCTACTTTCGCATTTATAATAGAAGTATGGATATGGATATGGATTTTTTATTGATATCTAGATATGAGTGAAAAAGTATTAACCTGTATTATTGTAATTCGAGTGGCACAGGACCGGTCTGAGTGGCGCGCCTTGGGGGAGGCCTATGTCCAGCAGTGGACGTCTATCGGCTGAAATGATGATGATGAAAATTCGAGGGAAATTCAAGTATAGAACGTCAACTTTCGTATACATATACATATACCTATGTACAGTCAAGGGCATTAATATGTATACACCTTTGGACCTTAACACAACGGAACAGGATGCAAAAGTGTACACATATTAATGCCCTTGACTGTACATAGGTATGTATATATATAGAACGTAGTATAGAACGTCAACTTTCGTATATATATATATATATATACGAACGTTGACGTTCTATACTTGAATTTCCCTCGAATTTTCATCATCATCATCATCATTTCAGCCGATAGACGTCCACTGCTGGACATAGGCCTCCCCCAAGGCGCGCCACTCAGACCGCTCCTGTGCCACTCTAATTTTCATATTGAATACAAATACAAAGACGAGCGAGGGGCTTTAGCTCAGATCTTTTACCTTAAAAAGCTTTGCGTTACGGCTTGGTCACGTAATACGGATTAAGTGTAAGTGAAAAACGTTACATTTATAATTTACAAAAGTCGGTTTTTATTTTCGTTAAGAGAATAAATTCAAAATAAATTGAAAATTTAAAAACCATCGACGGCATTCGATATGTTCCTACTCACATAAATGAAGATTGTAGAAGCAAATTATTTTAATAGCAAGTAATTAATTTGTTTGTAGTTTTAAAGATTTAAGCATACATATGGATATATATAGGGAGAGATAAATCGACTTTGTTTTATACTATGTAGTGATGATCGCCGACTGCTACTACTACTACTACTACAACAGCCTATTTACGGCCCACTGCTGGGCACAGACCTCCTCTCATCACGAGAGGGTTTGGGCTATAGTCCCCACGCGGGCCCAGTGCGGATTGGGGACTTCACACACATCTTTGAATTACTTCGCAAGTGCGTGCAGGTTTCCTCACGATGTTTTCCTTCACCGAAAAGCTCAGTGGTAAATTCAAATTGAATTTCGAACATAAGTAAACATAGAGGTGCGAGCCGGAATCAAACCCCCGACCCTCAGCATGAGAGGCGGTAGGTCGAACCACAAGGCCACCAGGGCTTACAAATATGGTATATTGTGAGAGCCGTGGTGGCCTAGTGGTGACCTACAGCCTCTCATGCAGAGGGTCGCGGTTTCAAATCCGGCTCGCACCTCTGAAATTATTTATGTGCGAAATTCAATTTGAATTTACCACTGAGCTTGCACGCATCTGCGAAGTAATTCAAGAATGTGCGTGAAATCCCCAATCCGCACTGGGCCCGCGTTGAGATTATAGCCCAACCCTCTCGTGATGAGAGGAGGCCTGTGTCCAGCAGTGGGCCGTAAATAGGCCTGTTGTAGTGTAGTTAGTAGGAATATTCTAAAGTCCCCAATCCCAACTACTTATTCATACACGCCTGAAAACTGTAGATAGGAGGCCTTCACGCGCGAGGAAGCTTGTGCCCCGTAGTGGGACATTAGTACCTATACTATGGTGGGTGGTGAACTGTCACGTAAAAAAAAACTAAAAAAATATTTATAAAGTGGTCCCTCACAATGCGGGATTATATAAACGCGAATCTACTTAGCAAAAACAATTCGATTAAGCGCCGTGAGGAAAATGTGCGACATTTTCCAGCTCGTGTTTTTCTAGTCTTGTTATTAGCACTTGGGTGTATTTCATTAGATTATGTTTAGTCCGAAATTGACATGCTCAAATTAGATCATGGGTACAAATTAGATATTATGTGGAACTCGAGATGAAAGCTTGTATACTTAATAGTCTTAATAGTCCATTCAATTTAATTAAACAGCTGAAAAAGTGCGTGTTTTAAAAACAATTTCTAAGAATACAAAATCGCTTCACTACTGTAAATATAAAAATAGAAATGTCTATGCAAATCTGTTATAAATATTCACAGGTTCTGTCGGAGATATGAGAGGAGGCGAATAAAGTTGAATGAATCTAAGTCGATTCATATTGATTTTTACCAACAAAAAAAAAACAAATTATAACCCGATTTATATAAATAATCAAACAATACCCTATAAAAACACAGCGAAATACCTGGGAATGACACTTGATGCAAAACTTCGCTGGAAGGTGCACGTCAAAAAGAAGCGCGATGAATTGGAAATCCGCTACAGAAAGATGTACTGGCTGCTAGGAAGACACTCTTCGCTGTCAGTACACAATAAACTGCTGTTATACAAGCAAGTCCTCAAGCCAGTGTGGACTTATGACATACAGCTTTGGGGCTGTACCAAACACAGTAATATTCAGTTAATCCAACGTTTCCAAAACAAAGTTCTCAGAGTGATTGTAAACGCTCCGTGGTACATCCGAAATGACGACCTCCATCAGCACCTAAAAGTGGACCACGTTGCTAGTGTTATAAAGAAATACGCCGAAGTCCACGAACACAGGCTTCACCATCATGTGAATGTCGAGGCCATCCAGCTCCTCGACAACACGGACTTACAGAGAAGGCTGAAAAGGACAAAACCCTTTGAGCTAGTTTAGTGTAGTGATAGAGTAACTAGTGCGTGAGTGCTACTTATAAAGAACACAAGAACAAAGTGACTTCCCCTTAACAGAGACGATAAGAAACGTGTTAATGGACACATTCTTAGTAATATTTTCTTTGATAGTTTAGGTTAAACTAAAAATGCTTGTTAGTCTTAAGACTAGATTGTATTCTAATGAGTTATGTTTGTAAAATAGGGTAACTCATTTAATAAAATAAAATAAACTACCTACTTGGCATTATAACTAAGAGTACCTACTCCCCTAAAATGCTGACAGCCGATAGCCAGCATTTTGATTACCAGATTCCTTGAGTACCTACAACCAAAAAATATAGGTTTCGGCACTTGTATTTACATTATTGTGAAGGCCGAAATGACAAGGACCGCATATTAATGTACAAAACAAGGCACTTACAATAAAATCGAACGACTGCGAGATACCGTCATGTTTCGCTAAAATTTTATCATCGCGTAAAATTCCGCCCCAGTTTCGCTCACCGTAATACGATTAGCGCGTCGGCTTACAACTGCTTATGGCGTTCGATGCTCTTCCCTTATTATGTTGTTCGCGTTCATCAAATTGGTATAATAATAATGTTGGTATAATCCTTTTTCGTATTTCCAATTTAATTGTAGTTTTATACTTTCCGTTAATGTTAAAGTGTGGTTTAATGTTTTCCGCCACTAAGTTCGGCCATGGAATTAGTTAAAACAAAATTGGTTGTCTGTAAAGTCGATTTACGAATGATAATTTTCCGTGATAACGTCACGCTTAGGCCAATCGTGCCGCTCTATCGCTTGTTCCGCGCTTTCGCTTGCGCACTCGGCTCAGGCTGGTCAGTTTTTTCATGCGCGCAGGCGGAATTCAAGTAAATGGCTCTAGTCAGCACGTTAAATTTGATTCGGCGGTTGATTTATATATCCAAGTTTTAGTTTTGAAAGTGCGAACATCTGAGCGGTTTGCAGTCAAGTTAGCGAGTCGGCAGTCGATCTCGAAGACTTAACGAGGTTTGTTGTAAACTGTTTCGCTGTTAATCTTGACCGACTTCTGCAACTTGGCATGAAGCGCAGTTTGAAGTCACTCCGTGGATTCGTGTCGATTGTGATGTTAGAGTAGGTACGAGTAGCTGCGTGTTTCCATACTATTTTTAAATTATTTATTATTATTTTCTTTATTAAGGGAAACAAACTGCTTAAAATATTACATAAGATGACTTAAAACATTTAAGTGGTGCAGAAGCCAACAAAGTTTCCACTGATGGTTAGATCATGCAAAAAATTACGAACTTAAAGCTAACTATGCAAGTATTAAAATATCAAAAAAAAAACTAAACGATTTCCTATCTTTATTTTCGACTAAAGACAGTATTAATTTCGGAAAAATACTAAAACTATATTAAACAGAACAAAATGTGGTAGAATACTATGTATTGCTTAAGGCTGCTATGAAGCTACGGTAACCATCGTTAAAAATATCGGTGTGTTTATAATGGCCATCATGTATAAGACAAGCTCTTACAAGGAAGCGATTCATAGAGTAGTTAGGTCTACAAAATTTTAGAGCGAATGTGTTTTTGGAGCGACTACTTAAACAACAACATTTAAAAGATATATTGCTAAGAAGATAAGGAGAATCTACAAAATTGTTAATGATTTTATAAAGCAATATTTGGTCTCTCTGCTCGCGGCGCTTTTTTAAGTGACAATATCTGTAGGGTAAGGAACTCTAAAATTGTACATAAGGCGTTTTATGAATTAAAAATCCAAATATATCGCAGAGTTTAAAAAAAAGTACATTAAATGCTGCAGAAGCCGAAAGGGCTTAGCAGTCAGTGAGTTCAGATATATATATAATGTCTTATTCTAAGTAGTTTATAGTAACAATGTTTAAAAGAAAAATTTATGGGTACATGTTATTGTTATTTTTTATATTTTACAACACAAAGTTAGTGTCGTTACAATTTATAAAGTGTTATTTAAAAAAAAGAAAAATCTCACTTCTTGGCCAAGGCAAGACGCAAAACTTTTGACAAACTACGGGCGGTAATTCGTAAAGCCCCAGATCGCATATAATTACGCCACAGAAACCTGCGATCTGGGACATTTACGAATTCACCACCCTAGGTCTGTAATGTACTATTTCCGTTCAGTTACAAATTGTGTATCCTGACGAACATGCAAAATGAATTATGTAATGTACGGAGATAACCGTTATCTAAATTGGTGGAAACGACAAAAAAGGGGTAAGATGAATTTATGACTTTAGCCATCTGATTCCATCTTTCTTATTTACGATACTAATGTGATGTGGATTTTATGTATATTCGCTTGGTATTGTGCTTCTATTACTTTAGGAGCGAGCGAAATCAGCTGACTCTCTTTCTGATCAACCCCACCACAACAGCATATTTACGGGCCACTGCACAGGCCTCTCCTCTCACAACAGAGTTTGGGCTATAGTCCCCACGCGAGCCCAATGCGGATTGGAGACTTCACACAGATCCTTGAACTACTTTGCAGATGCGTGCAGGTTTCCTCACGATTTTTTCCTTCACCGAAAAGCTCAGTGATAAATTCAAATTGAATTTCGCACATAAATGATTTCAGAGGTGCGAGCCGGATTCGAACCCTCTGCATGACAGGCGGCAGGTCAATCCACTAGACTACCACGGCAATTTCTAAAGTAGGTTGTGCATTATTTTATTTATCGGTGAAACCTGTACGTCATTCCAATTCAAACAAAATATAATATTACGACCGCCATCAAGTTATCTTCTCGTCACGAATTCTCTATCGTTTTAAAAATGCCCCGAACGTCGGATGTGCCGCTTTACAAATGAGAGATGGGACGCCGTGGGAATATCAAGTGGATTAGATAACACCCTGACGCTTTTGAGGTAATGGTAACGATCTGTTTTGCGCCCTTGAAAGTCCTTCACAAGTGAGTCCTGTGTTCAAAATTTTACAATAGAGTCACTTTCTCTAAATAGATATATCGATGAAGGATGACGTTAGGTCCAGAAAAACATTTTTTTTTTCTGGACCCTTGGAGACTAGACATCTCTAAGATCTTAGATTTAAGTTTAAGTTAGGGACTATACATCCCTTCAATGTAATTTTAGTACGTACCTATATGTATATTTTATACATGTAATGCCCGAAGAATTGCGAACCTTAAGTGGCAGTGGGCGGGGCACATTGCTCGCAGGACTGATGGCCGATGGGGCCGGAAAGTTCTCGAGTGGCGTCCGCGAACCGGGAGACGAGCTGTCGGTAGGCCTCCAACAAGATGGAGCGACGACCTCGTGAAGGTCGCGGGAAACCGGTGGAAGCAAGTAGCACAGGACCGGTCTGAGTGGCGAGCCTTGGGGGAGGCCTATGTCCAGCAGTGGACGTCTTTCGGCTGAAATGATGATGATGATGATGATACAGGTAATGTAAATTTTGTAAATTTTGAAAAAAGGCCTTCTGCTTGAGTTTGTTGCGGCGCTTCTTCTCAAGCAATGGGTCTAGGAAGCGCTGGTAAATTCTTTTTCTGACGTGTAAAAGTGCCGCTATGTGGCCAATTTGCTGAATAAATGATTGAATTGAATTGAATTGTTAATGTTTAATGATTTGTCCAAAAAAACACATAGGTATGTACAAAAAATTGTAGCGTTGTAAGTTTACAGAAAATACTAATGAGTAAAAGTCCAATATGTTAATTCTTTTGAGGACTACACATAATTACTTCGCAGATCAGCGCAGGTTTACCATATTTTCGCTGATCGAAAAATTCAGTGGTTAATTTTATATTTCATTTGTGAAGGCACGAGCAGAAATTTCGGAATCCGAGATCCAAACAGGTAGTGACCTGCTCTCCTACGACCTCACTCCGATATACCTACCCGAGATTTAAACAAACACTAACAAACACCGCAATCAATTTAGAACTTACCAAAATTCGCCGACTCATACCGAATCGCTTAGTTGCTAGGCAATAATTATGGAGTTCTGATTGATCCGAGTGTTGCCTCCATTAACTAATTTGAAGCATGCAATTAAAACTATTTGGAAACGGTAACAGTGTTTGCTGAAGTTAAACAGAGTGCGCATTGTCCAGTTAGATGGGAAACCAGCCAAGTGCGAAGTGATGGGGCAGTTTTAGAATGAAAATGGTCGCATGGGGTGTTATCTGGATAACTAAAAGGATAGATGGCGCCACTGGAAATCGAGAACTTGAAATATAGTTAGCTTTCAAAAGTTAATTTGTTAAGTCCCAAAACCAGTAACCTGTAACCTCGCGCTAACCTCTAACTCGAGTTAAGTTAATAGAGTCGCCATTAAATATATCTGAGTAATCACGGTGATCATAAATATCTGAAGTACCTACTGGAATCAGGGAATTACAAAATGAAATACTAACTACAAAAAAAGATCAGTTGCTCCGTATCAAAGTCACCCAGAGGGCAATGGAGAGGGCTATGCTCGGGGTTTCTCTGCGTGATAGAATCAGAAATGAGGATATCCACAGTAGAACTAGTGTCACCGACATAGCCCGAAGATTCGCGAACCTTAAGTGGCAGTGGGCGGGGCACATTTCTCGCAGGACTGATGGCCGATGGGGCCAGAAAGAGAGTGGCGTCCGCGAACCGGTAGACGAGCTGTCGGTAGGCCTCCAACAAGATGGAGTGACGACCGTGTAAAGGTCGTGGGAACGCGGTGGATGCGAGTGGCACAGGACCCGGTTTGAGTGGCGCGCCTTGGGGGAAGCCTATGTCCAGCAGTGGACGTCTATCGGCTGAAATGATGATGACCGTCCGAGCCTACAGAAGCGACGCCGGTATTAATTTTCATTACTCCCGTTACTAATGCAGTGAAATTCAATGTCCCATGTAAACTAGCCCGGTCTTGTTTAACGTGGCAATCTAGGCAGGCATTCAATGGGCCGTCAATGTGCAAACACTGCAACCAATAACATTTGCATGACAGTTACAATAATATCGATTTGTAATACATCTGTCTGTCCCTGAATCATCTGTGATCAATGATTAACCTTATCCGGAATTCAGATCACTTGGTGGTTTATATTAGACAAGCGTGGAATTCGGTTATAGCGTTCCCGCGGGAACTATGAGTTTTTCCGACATAAAAAGTCACAGCACAATTATGTCCTTCCCCGGGACTCCAACTATCTAACACCAATTTTTCTTCTAAATCGGTATATGAGAAGAGGTAAAAAAGACAGACAAATGGAGTTACTTTAACATTTATAATTTTGTTATGGATACTGTGGGCTTCTTACAGGTTTTCCTGTATTCTGTACGTCAAAAACTATCCTCCATTTAAAAAAAAATAGCGCAGCCTAGTTATTTTGGATATGCGGGGTGGGGGAGGGGCAGGGGCAGGTTCGCTTCTTCTCTTCAATTGGTTTTTACTTATGTAGCTTCATTTATTTGGACTGTTGTTGGTCCAGTTAGTTAAACATTTTAATGGCCAAATACCACGTATTATATGAATGCCATCACAAAGAAATTTTCAAATCAAAAATACCGCTACAATTAAAGAAAAAAGTTTTGGATTCCTGCATACTGCCCAGTTTAACGTACGGCTCCCAGACTTGGATCTTTAATAATAAGATAAAAAGTAAAATACAAACATGCCAACGCTCAATGGAAAGAAGCATTTTAAATCTAAAAATTAGCGACCGACAAAAATGTACAGATATTAGAGGTAAGACCAAGGTAATAGATGCTCTACACCACTCCCAAAAACTGAAGTGGAGGTGGGCAGGACATCTGGCGAGGGCACCAGATGACAGATGGGCAAAACGAACGACCATATGGCCAGGACCGAGTAGCCACAGAAACAGGGGGCGCCCTCGAGAGCGATGGCTTGACGATATTCAAAATATCGCTGGACATAACTGGAAGAGAAAAGCAGAAGACAGAAAAGTATGGAGACAACTGGAGGAGGCCTATACCCGAAAGGGACCTTAGCTTAAGTATAAGTTTTTTTTCACTTAAAATTCTATAGTCTAATTATTTTGTAAAGTTAAGGAAATAAAGGCTTATTATTATTAACTAACTAACTAACTAACTACGCTGGCTCAGCGACCCAAAATGGATCTTGGCCTCCGAAACGAGCTCTCGCCACTGTGCCCTGTCCTGCGCCACCTCCTGCCAGTTGCTGACTTGGAGGCTCCGCAGGTCCGCTTCGACGACGTCCCTCCAGCGATATCTAGGTCGCCCCACTGGGCGACGTCCAGTCGGACGACCCATATACGCTCTTTTCACTGCCCGATCCTCTCCCATTCTCTCAACGTGGCCGAGCCAGCGAAGTCGGTGAGCTTTGGTTTCCCCTACTATATTGGGTTGGCACACTAGGTCTTCAATTTCGACGATACGGTTCGATTTTATTATTATTATTATTATTATTTATATGAATGCCTCATCCGATAAAATATATGGGGGCAATCACTGCAGTGACACACCCTTTAGAGTCGTATAGAATAAAGAATATATCTATAACTAAAATCTCTGCGTAGATTTAGTACACAGCCAAGACAGCGAGGCGACGTAAAATCTTTTCCTATAATTTATTAGGTCAGTTCCGACATAAAACTGCGAGTCAAGGTCGAGTCGGAGTAACAGGAAGTGAAGACGCTGGAGTGCCGCCAATGTCTAGGAAATTGTGGAAACTGTCGGACATCCCGCACCGACCGCACCGTTCTCGGAGAATAGAGCCTTAGGAAAGAAAGAAAAAATAAACTTTGCCATTGATAATTATCATCATTCATCATCATCATTTCAGCCGAAAGACGTTCTCTGCTGGACATAGGCCTCCCCCAAGGCACGCCACTCTGACCGATTCGTATCGATGTCACATTCGTAGCCACATCGTTCCCGCGATTACTTACAAGGGTTTCACTCCATCTTGTTGGAGGCCTACCGACAGCTCGTCTCCCGGATCGCGGACGTCACTCGAGAACTTTCCAGCCCCATCGGCCATTAGTCCTGCGACCCATGCCCCCCCCCCCCCCCCACTTCCACTAGAGGTTGGCAATTCTTCGGGCTATGTCAGTGACCCTAATTCTACTGCGTAGGTAAATATAACAAGTACAAAGGAAACTTAATATGTACTAACAAGAAATTAGGGCAAATGGGCCAAGCTTAGCATATTGCTGTGGCATCAGAGTACAGCCTGCCCCTACCGAGGTCTACCGAAGTGTACAACTTACTTTTAAGCAAGTAGGTAATATACACTCAACCGCAATGAAATCAGGTCACTTTGTATGGAAAATCCTATACAAAGTGACCCGATTTCATTGCGGTTGAGTGTACTTTTAGCGCAAATTTTGAATTTAAAATGACTACATCTCTAATCACTATAACAGTCTATTTACGTCCTAGTGTTGGGCACACGCCCTCAGCGCGAAAGGGTCTGAGGCTAATCTATGTATAGGTATATAAAACAAGAAACTGACTGACTGACTGACTGACTGATCGATCAACGCAGGGCCAAAAATCTACTGGTCGTAGAGAGTTCAAATTTGGCATGTAGGTTTCTTAAGGAACGTAGGGGAGCACTAAGACAGGATTACTCAAAATTCCCACGGGAACGGAAAAAACGGAATTTTAAATTTTAATATTTCTGCGCATACGAAGTTGCGGGGAAAAGCTAGTTATAATTATGTAGACACCACGCGAGACCAAGATTGTTGACATATATTCTTACTAGCTTGTGCGCAACCCGCGTGGAATTGGTTCCCGCAGGAACTATTAGTTTTTCCGGGAAAAGAAAGTAACATGTACTTCGGTAGGTACTTACATGTACCTTTCCCGGGACTTTAACCTATCTCCATACCCGATTTCACCTAAGTCGGTCCAGCGTGAAGGGGTAACATAGAAAGACAGACAGACGGACAGAGTTACCTTCGCATTTATAATATTAGTAGGGATTGATTAAAATTAACTAAGTACGTACTGTTTTTTAAAACTATTCCGTGCCGGAAGCAAAACACCGGCGTGTGCGCAGGCTTCCGCCCCGAAACTGTTTGTCGATATTTCCGTTTTCAGAAAGGAACTTCCGGTCTAAAGGTCATGACGAGCATTCAAATTGCGAAATTAATTCTATAATGTCGTTTTCCTTCGAGTAAAATCCACTGTGAATTTAATTTACAATGATTTTCCTTTTGTAAATGGCATGTTTTGAAATATAAACGTTCATTCCAAGTGAGGATGTTTGGGTTAAGGGAGCGTTTGTTGAGATCATTGAAATTGAATTCGGACCTAACATTTACAATAAGGTGCCGAGTGATATAAAAGCTTTAGCAAGTGACAACGTTTTCCTAAAAAAACTCAAATCCTTATTAATAAGTATGGCTTGTTATAGTGTAGACGAATTTCTTCTCGGAGATGGCTAACATATAAAATGCAACTATGTTATGTTAATTATAAAAAAACTTAACTGTTAAAAAGGAAAACGTACCTAGTATCGATACTTTTTTAAACTAAATGATGTGTAAATCTAAATCAAAAACAATTATGTAAAAAATGATTGTTGTGTTGACATTATCCAATAATTATAACTAGTTTTAATACGTATTTACTTTAAGCTATAGAAATAAATTTTACATCACCCTTGGCCATAAAGTGGGATTTTCTGCCCGCTACGCGGAGAGAAAATCTCACTTCTTGGCCAAGGCAAGACGTAAAACTTTTGACAAACCACGGGCGGTAATTCGTAAAGCCCCAGATCGCATATTTATGGCCCTCACCTTCGGTTCGGGCCACAGAAACCTGTGATCTGGGACATTTACGAATTTACCACCCTAGGTCTGTAATGTACTATTAAATGACATGTAAAATTGTACAATTTTATAAATACAGTATCTTGAATCTGTTCCTATTTTGAAATTATTAATGTTGACTTCAAAGGCTTAGCCCTACTTCCACCAAGCCTCTAACCTAAGGTTAACCGGTAAACACAGATTTATTTGTATGAATTTGACGTGGGTTAATATTCTAACCCGAGGTTAGCGGCTTAGAGCAAGTAGGGCTTAGTAGGGTTAAATTTAAAGGGGTTAATTCAATAGTACACGTAATTATTCCAATTATTATAATCTGCTAGTTTCTTAATTCATCACTTAAACGACCTAGCAAATTTGAATGGAAATTGAAACTTCACACACAACTTTGGAGTTCGCTACCTTTAGATATTAGACAAGTAGCACTACCATGACTTTACAGTGACCGTGCGAGTACGGTCACTGTAGCGACTACGTAAACGATACGAGGGGCGTTCAAAATATTCTCGGTATTGATATCTTATAACCTCTTTTTGAATTTGTTTTGTTACTGGCTGGTAAGGTTCATTCTTTGACATTAAAAAAAAGTATAATTCAAACCGAGATGTTCTTTTGTTTTTCTGCAATTTCTGAACAAACACGAACACAATGAGTGAATTAACAATGTTAACGAAATTAGAACATCGTTCCGTAATAAAATTCTTGACGAAACAGGGTAAAAACCAAAAAACCATAAAAGAGGAAATGGATTGTGTTTACCGTGAGTCTGCTCCTTCTTTATCTACAATTCAAAAGTGGTCAAGCGAATTCAAACGTGGCAGGGAGAGTATTGAAGATGACCCTAGACCTGGCCGGCCTGTAGTAGCTACTTCACAAGAAAATATTGATCAGGTGGAAAACCTTATATTGGAAGATGGTCGAGTGAAGATAAAATCAATAGCTCAAGTAACCAATCTTTCTATTGGTACCGTACATGACATTATCCATGACCATCTTAATATGTCAAAGGTCAGTGCAAGATGGGTTCCGCGAATGCTGACTCGACTTCAAAAAGATGTGCGTGCAGCTTGCTGTTCCGATTGTATTGACCTGTGTGGTGAAAATCCTGATGAGGTGCTGCAAAAGATAGTTACTGGAGATGAAACCTGGGTTCATCATTATGACCCAGAGAGTAAACAGGAGTCCATGCAGTGGCACATTAAGGGTTCAGCTCATCCCAAGAAGTTCAAGGTCGTCCCTTCCGCTGGCAAGGTCATGGCAACAATATTTTGGGATTGTGAATGAGTATTGTTGATCGATTATAAAGAAAAGGGTGTAAATATCACGGAACAGTACTACGCGAATATTCTACATCAATTAAGGGACGCAATAAAAGAAAAAAGGCGAGGAAAGTTGTCTAAAGGTATTCTGCTTCTGCATGACAACGCCCCTGTCCATACTGCTCATATTGCCAAGGCAGCTATTGCTGAATGTGGGTTCGGAACTATAACTCATCCACCGTATAGTCCGGACTTAGCCCCCAGCGACTTCTTTTTGTTCCCCAATCTCAAAAAGGATCTGCGTGGAAATCGATTTTTTGACGATGAGGCGTTGAAGGCGGCAGTGGAGGAGCACTTTTATACCAAGGATAAAAAATATTTTTATGAGGGATTTAAAAAAATAATTGATCGATCTTTTAAGTGTATTAACATAGGGGGGGAGTATATTGAAAAATAAAAAATATCAAACTGTTCATACTTGTTTGTTTTCATTCCAATACCGAGAATATTTTGAACGCCCCTCGTATGTATGAAGAATTTTAGTTCAACGAGTGACCGCCAGGGGCGCTGTACCTACTATAAGCCAACGGAGTGCCCTGGTCGCCGTTGTCGGAACAGACCTCTCGCTGCCGACCATCGTCGGCAGTATGCTCGAAAGCGAGAGGTGCTGGGAGGCGATGGCCTCCTTCTGCGAAAATGTTATTTCGGAGAAGGAGGCCGCGGAGCGGGTGCGTGATCCATTTGCGCCCCTAATCCGACGACGTAGGGTGGGGAGAGCGCGAAGGCGCTACGCGCACCTTAACGCCCCACCCTAGCGGACTGAACGGTGGGGTCGGAGGGACCCGCCGTCCGCCAACTGAGTCCGAGTCAAACTCCAGAGTTTGAGTGCCTCGAAATTCTCCCGAGGCACTCATCCGGAGGTGGCCCGCAGTGAAGGGGCCCCCGCTGAGAGGGCTGCGGTAGAATGCTCCAAAGCAAACCCGCAGCTCTCACACGTACAACGTGGAGGAGAATCGCTGGGGTTTTAGTGGGTATTCCGTCCGCTATAGACGGCGAGTCCCACATAACCACCCTGCCCTCCCCCCGGGCCGGTGGTATGCGTAAACGCATTTCCCCAGCGCAAAAAAAAAAAAAAAAAAGGGGCGCTGTACTATTCTTCATACAAATCGTTTACGTAGTCGCTAGCGAGTACGGTCACTGTAAACTCATGGTATTGCTACTGTTCAAACCATGCTCTTCTTCAAGCGAATGCTGCGTAAGAATTTGTTTGAGCAGGTCGCGTAGATTTGGAATCCTTCATATTTGTCTTTGCTTCGTGCGGCTGGTTTATGCATGTATTAGTTTATGTATATCGTATAGTCACAGCGATGGCGCCACTATCGCGCCTTGCCAGGCCTTGGATTGCCTTTTCAATTTGTTATTTCTAGCATGTCCTTGAGAATCTGTATGGTACCTTGAATATCATTGGTAAGGAAACGTCAAGCGAATAGCTTGGGCGTAGCCGGCACTGGGTTGGTAACTGGAAAAGCTATGTTGCTTGGCGAGTGCACTGGGCCCCGTAGATTGGCCAGTAACTGGAATCTAAATCAGACACGCGCTTGACCGTTTAGAACAAGACCTGTCATTCTGACTTTGACAGTTGATTGTGTGGAGCGAAGGCCGGGAAAAGCCGGGAAACCAACCCAGTTGCTGGAAACGTCGCGTTTCTGGTTTTCCTTTGATATTTCCAAGATGTACAACGGCTGTGAGAGTTACTGTTTTATTCCGAGTTCCCCCTCGACATGTATGTTTATCTTTTATATAATTTTTTTGTAAGTTTATGTAAATTTATCCTCTTTTGAAGTTATTTGTTATCTTCCTTGTATTTCTGTAGTTTCTTTCTGATATTGATGCACCTACTCATTTTTCTTTCTGTTTGGCCTTATGGTTGACTGGTAGAGAATGCCTTTAGGCATTAAGTCCGCCATTCGTATACATTTGTATGTGCAATGAAGTTTAAATAAATAAATAAACTTTGAATTACTTCGCAGATGCATGCAGGTTTGCGAACGATGTGTTCCGTCATTGCATTCAAATCGACTATTGTGCATGAGTAAAGTCGCAGGCAAAAGATATGGTTAAATAAAACGAAACGACGCTTTCTTTTTTACAAAGAAAGTTTAACCCAAGTTCTTTACTTATCCTATCCAGCTAATCTACGAAGGAATCGGTGAGCCGTCTTAATGCGGATTTGTAGCTAGCTCTTCGGGATCGTGCTAGATAAAGTAAACGGTAGAGATAATCTACTATAAAATCCCTCAACAATTCAAAACTACTACAGCCTATTTGCGTCCCACTGCTGGGCACAGGCCTCCTCTCATCACGAGAGGGTTTGGGCTATAGTCTCCACGCGGCGCGGGCCCAGCGCGAATTGGGGAATTTACACACATCTTTGAATTACTTCGCAGATACATGCAGGTTTCTTCGCGATGTTTTTCTTCACCGAAAAGCTCAGTGGTAAATTCAAATTGAATTTCGCACATAAGTAAAAACACCTGTGCGAGCCGGAATCGAACCCCCGAACCCTTTTTTTTTTTTTTTTTTTTTTTTTTTTCGAATTGACCTACGCTGTTAGCCGGAGGCGGCTTTTACAGCTTCACCGGACAGAGGGCGAGCGACCTGATGGGTGCTCAGCAAGTGGGATTTTAACTTAGCATGCCTAAGGGTGCTCCTATTGAGCCGACCTCGGACTTAGGACGCTAAGGTGGGGAGCGAGATTGGTTTTGTGCTACCAACGCTTCGGAACGCTACCTACGACTGACTGAGAAGAAGCGTCGCAACAAACTCAGTCAGTTTGAGTCGGATTTGTATTTATTACCGGTCTAGATCGGTTGTACTGGTGGTGTCGCCCACGTGTAGTGTGGTTCGGAGGACGTCCTCGCCTCCTCCGGAGGGGGCGGTGTGGTGTGTACGGAGACAAACTGATGTCGCCCTGTGAGATTGTTGGGCTAGAAGTCGAGCGGGCCGCGAGGGCGGCCGTGATGGCGTCGTCTGGGTCGGTCAGTACGTTCCTAGGGCGCCTTCGCGTCCTAGGTATATTGTCCTGCCTAGGGTGATAGTCACACGCTTGTCTGACAAGCGGATTAGGGGCCCCGAACCCTCTGCATGAGAGGCGGTAGGTCGAACCACCAGGCCATCACGCCTATCAACAATTTAAAACGCTTCAAAGTATTCACTAACACTCTCAGCGCATAGTTGACGGCTATCTTAGCACGCACACATGCGTTGAGAGTGTTGGAGGTGCTTTTAAAATAATAATAAATACATTGAAACGTTTTGAAATGCGGAGGCGTGGGACTTCGTATAGTAGATTATCTCTAGCTAGCTAGAGATCTTCTACTATCTAAAGTCCCGCGCCTTCACATTTCAAAACGCTTCAATGTATTTAAAAAGCACCACCAACACTCTCAACACATGTGTGCGTGCTAAGATAGCCGTCAACTATGCGCTGAGAGTGTTGGTGGTGCTTTTTAAATTATAATAAAAAAATTGAAGCGTTTTGAAATGTGAAGGCGCGGGACTTTAGATAGTAGAAGATCTCTAACCGATTGGTTACATTCTTTAACGTACCTATACTGTCACTCGGTACCTAAAGAACAATTTATTAGGAACTTATTAGCTTCTGTTCGCCCGCGTGAAATTCGGTTATCGCGTTAGTATAAAAGTTGCCTATAGATATTAGCCAAATTGGTCCAGCGGTTGAGGAGGTAACAGACAGACAGAGTTACTTTCGCATTTGTAATAGGTTTTAGTATGGATATTGTAAAATGTCTTTTGTGATAATATTTAAGGAGCTACATTAAAAAAAATGCGTCATAAGATAAAGTGTGTTAATGTTCATAGTATTTATATTTATGTTATTTCTCCAAATGAAACAAATGAATAAACTGTAGTAAAATAAATATAGAAAAGTTTAGTATCAAAGTCTGTCAGTATAAAAAAAAATACACCATCCATTTGCGGATTAAAATCAGGGAAATTCGGAACCTTTTTGTGATTTACTCATTACCAATCTACCAAGCCTCTACAGTTGATCCACCGTCAACAATATTTTTGTTACAATCCACAGATAAAGCAAGTATCTATCCCAAGTGCGCCAACATAATAAAAATAAAAGTCCATACAGCCAACATGTGGGGCAGTAAAGCAATTTTATGTCGTAATTTATTTGGACGTTCACTCATTTGTATTCTGCTTGCCAGTCCATCGATCCAGTCTAATATTAAGGGAAGCTGCACGCAATAGTCTAAGATCCGAGGTAGCAACGACCTTCACTCATTTGTTTAGTCGATGAAAAGTGTTTTACGTATTTCAAATTCAGCATAAGCACCCTGCGCGCACGGGTGACTTTGGTCGCCATGACAAAAAAGTTTCCGTCGCTTCACAAGTCACGTCTCCATAGCCAACTGAAGAAAAAGTCACACGTGGGCGCATCTCCATACATCTCCTTGGACTTGACTGAGTGACGAAACTGTCGGCAAAAGTTACCCGTGGGCGCACCCTCTTAAAGAATACATAGCGAGTGAGTTGGCCGAAAAAAAACCTATGCAACGTTGTATGAATAAATTTACCACATCGATTATAAAACCTAAAAACATGTTTAGTAACGATAGCTGATACTGTGTCATATCGCTTTACCTGGCCCTATATGCAGTAGTAGAGATCTTCTACTATCTAAAGTACCGCGCCTTCACATTTCAAAACGCTTCAATGTATTTAAAAAACACCACCAACACTCTCAACCTATGTGTGCTAGCTGAGACAGCCATCAACTATGCGTTGCGAGTGTTGGTGGTGCTTTTTAAATAATAATAAAAAAATTGAAGCGTTTTGAAATGTGAAGGCGCGGGACTTTAGATAGTAGAAGATCTCTAGGTGCACCCGTGTAAAGCCGGGGCAGGCAGCTAGTTACTTATATCAATGAAATGAAGTTTCTAAACAAGATCGCAAGTGATCGATAACCCTAACCGGATCCTTACAACAAAATCAAATAAGCTACCGAGTAAATAAATAACATATTTATTATTCGCCGAAATATCTCCGCGAGTTCAGGCAGTCTCCAATTATGCTGCTTTGAGGATATTCGATAGAACGGACTAACCAATCCATGTTAATATTATCCATACTAGTATTATCAATGCGAAAGTAACTGTAAGCTGTGACATAGGCTGTTATGCCTAACGAATTTAATGACGAAGTCATATCAACCAACGCTAACATTTATATATATACTAATAATAATGCTGTACAAGAAGTCGCGTCTGAAATCTTTACTCATAATAAGTCTGTAGAAGAAGTCGTGTCTGAAACTTGAAAATAAAAGGAAACTATCAAGTCAAAGGGACTATACATGGTGGATCAGATCCTATAGCAAATAATTAACCCACAGTATTGGCTATCGATTCTAAGTATATTGTATAGATCTTTTTTTTTTTTTTTGAGTTGGTAAAAAAAAAATTGTATATGGGATTGGTTGTATGAGCGACGCCTGAAATACATTTTTTTTTTTACCAACTAAAAAAATTAAAGACCTATACAATATACTTAGAATCTATAGCCGATACTGTAGGTTAATTATTTGCTATAGGATCTGACCCACCATGTATAAACGACACTGAACAAAAAATAACGAATGTTAGAAAAAATATCTGTATGTATGTACGTTTGTATGTCCGGATTTAACCTGAAAACTACTGGACGAATTGAAACAAAATTTGGTATGGGGGTAGTTTATAACACTGGTCAACATATAGGCTACTTTTTATCCCGAAAAAATGCATAGTTCCCGCGGACGAAGTCGCGGGCAGAAGCTAGTCAAATAATAAATTCGGGTTCCAAACCGTATAACTACGTAAGAACGAAAATAACGCAGTGAATTAATAGTACATTACAGATCTAGGGTGGTGAATTCGTAATTGTCCCAGATCGCAGGTTTCTGTGGATCCGAAGGTGAGGGTCATAAATATGCGATCTGGAGCTTTACGAATTACCGCCCGTGGTTTGTCAAAAGTTTTACTTCTTGCCTTGGCCAAGAAGTGAGATTTTCTCTCCGCGTAGCGGGCAGAAAATCCCACTTTACGGCCAAGGGTGATGTAAACATTTTGAAATCAACAACGCAATGAATTAAAAATTTGAAATCATATTCCATAATTTTAAAATTCCTCGCGATTCAACCAATCCCTGATCACACAAGATAACTTTGTGGTTTTATTGCACTTTATGAGTCTAGACGGAATTCGAACGTATAATTCACACTTCTTACGATGTCTACAGGTTTACACAGCTTAGAAAGCGCGCGGCTTAAGCAATAATAGTCACTGCGTCAACGGCTTAAGGGCGTTCCCTGACCCAGCATCGTCAAATTGCTCATGTAAGATCATACTATTCTAAGAAATATTAAAAGTTAAAAATATGAAAAGAACATATGTTACATTTAATTATATCATCCGTACATTGACAGCTTTCGTTACACGTTTCACGAAACTTCGCTCAATACAATTTAATTCCATCCCTCTAAAGGTGCTTACCCACTAGGCCGTACCATACCATGACCGTAACCGTAGCTTCGGTATACGACGGTGCTCATACGTTACAGTGACCATGCCCACTGTAACGTATGAGCACCGTTGTATACTAAAGCTACGGTTACGGTCATGGTATGGTACGGCCTAGTGGGTAAGCACCTTTACTCGGACCTTTAATCTAACTTTACTCCAGATTACTATATCAAACAGTGTAAAACTAAACATAACAGAAAAGTATCCATATTATATGCATACATTGACAGATTCGTAAATGCCATGTTTTTAGACGGTATTTTTATAGAAATTAAAACGTGTTAAAAACTAACTAAATCGGGCGTTCTATGCGTAGGCTTTCTCTTTCACTCGTTGCACGAATGACAGTGACGGCTGAGCTGGGTAAAGGAACGGCCTTAAGTGCTTCGCCACGCGCCTTCTAAGTTGTGTCGTGCTATACTCTGGTAATTGTGTAGCGACATCGCAAATTAGATTTCGACCTAGACTTATTTAGTACGCGTTCGCCGGATAATTGCATTTACTAATTTGCGAAATATACTTAGTAGTTTTTCTCCTAGAATTATACTATACTCAATAATTAAATTTGTTAGTAATTCAGTATAGTACCCACAGACGACACTAAAAGAATGTATCCAGTTTTGATCCTTATTCTATTGAACGATGTTCAAACGTGGATATACCTATTTGTAGCCGGCTGCACAGCACAATTTTATGTTGAACAGGTCGGTGAAGGAAAACATCGTGAGGAAACAAAGATGAGGAAATTCAAAGATGTATGTTAAGTCCCCAATTCGCACTGGGCCCGCGTAGGGACTATTAGCCCAAACCCTCTTGTGATAAGAGGAGGCCTGTGCCCAGCAGTGGAACGCAAATAGGCTGTAGAGATCTTCTACTATCTAAAGTCCCGCGCCTTCACATTTCAAAACGCTTGAATATATTTAAAAAGCACCACCAACACTCTCAACACATGTGTGCGTGCTGAGACAGCCATCAACTATGCGTTGAGAGTATTGGTGGTGCTTTTTAAATATATTCAAGCGTTTTGAAATGTGAAGGCGCGGGACTTTAGATAGTAGAAGATCTCTAGCGTAGATCGAAGAGAGCATCTAATTTAAAAACACGTAGAACTCCTATCAGCTGGTTAAAAAAGTCCAAATCTAATTTTAAGGTAAGTACCTATCTCGGCAAAGTTAAATATTTACGCAATCGTTAAAACTCGCTAAATAATGACCGGGAACTTTTCTAATTTCTTCCGGAGGCTAATTTGGGCTATCTGGCTCAGGTAACTTGGATTGTTTTTGTTTTTGAACTTTGTCGGCAAATTAAGTACAAGATAATTACTAGTATTATTCCAGGTTTTTTTATAGACTTATCGTCATTTTTTACCAAGCTTTTCGGTGGAGGAAAACTGCTAAAAGCATCCGCATAGTATGAGTAATTGTGTGATGTGTGTGAACTCCCCAAATTGCATTGAGCCTGGTCTAAAGACCAAACTCTAGGCTTGGATGTTTTCCCTACCTATCTACACTGAACAG
Source organism: Aethes cnicana (assembly GCA_963971205.1). Lineage (NCBI taxonomy): Eukaryota > Metazoa > Arthropoda > Insecta > Lepidoptera > Tortricidae > Aethes > Aethes cnicana. Next base: position 2,191,853 of record OZ020286.1, read on the forward strand.
CAATGAAAACGGGTCACTATGTATGGAAAGTCCTATAGGAACAAAACGACCCGTTTCCATTGCCGTTGAATTTATTATTTTTAGAAAAGGAGACGACTGTCTCGTATATGTCGAGTTACTAGATAGTTAATATTTAGAACCATTTTAACCAACAATACCTTTCTACTAACAGTATTTTTTTGCAAACTTAAAGCATGTAGCTGGTTTTGGAGTCTTGAAGGAGTTTTTTTTTTTTAATTTTTAACTTAGGTACCTAACCTACTCGTGATAATACTGGCAAACTGGAAACTCGGGGTAAACAGCTCAATTTTCCATGTCGGTGCGGTTCAATTTGCGGCCGTCCCAACTCGAAGTTCCAAGTTCATGATTAATTGCGGTCGACCGGCCATAACGAGCGGACATCCTTGTCACACTCGAGCAGTTCGCGACAGGAGTAAAAGGGAGGACGTATGATTTTAGTTTTCTCCTCGAGCAATAGGAATTTGCTTATATTCACCTACCAAGTCCATTGTGACCTTGTTATACACACATGTTTTATGGTAGGTAGGTAAGTGTAATCATAGAAAAGTAAGGTACCTAAACCTAGAACGCCAACCTTCATAAAAATCAGCGTACGTCCGTAATAAGTGTTAAATACTATAATAGATGTCGCTGTCTAGGAGGCCTGCATACAAATTTGAGCTCCATGAGCAACATCTAGATGGCGCTGTACAGACGAAGTATGAAAATTTAAAGCTCCCTGGCTATTTCCGATGTACGCCGTAATGTAAGGAGATTGACAGTCTATATAATTAGGTACCTTGTCTCTGGTGTAATTAATATGTTACAAAGTTACTTCAAACTACTAAGATGACGGGTAAAATATCTAACTATAATATACGTACATGTTTACTATTAATGGAACACTACAATTTATTAATTTTAATACATTATTTGTGCCGGAGCTCGGAAGTAATGATAGATCCGTCTGGATGGCGAAATCTTCTCCGCTAACCTGCTGGCAAGTCTTGTGGATCGGTAATCCGGTAATTACCAGCATAGATCTAAAGGCTAAGTATTCTTCTTTGTACTGCTTCCTTTTGCAAGTTTTACCTATAGATAGTAGAGGCATTCCAGCAGACAATCACTGCAGCTACGGCCCAGGGACATAAGTAATGATTTAAGATTTCGAATGCGCTGCCAACCCTGTGAGGCCTGAGATGGACTGCCTTTACTATCTATAAAATTTACCAAGGAACAGTCAGAAAGAAGAATTCTTTAGCCTAATTCGTGGCCCCTTTAAGCGATGATTTGCTAGTAACTTGTAAAACAATCTCGGTGAGAGCCATTTATCCATCGAACCCGAAGAGACTTTCAAAAATGACAGCAATTCTTGTAAGTGGAGGGTTGATATCCCCTTGCAGATTAGGCACAGCTTATACAATATCAGCTAGTTCATCTACCTGAAAACTAAAAATATCTAACAAGCATTGAAGTAATAACATATGGACGAACAGTGCCTAACAGAATGTGCCAAAATATATGGAGCAAACTGACATTAGAAAATACGTTCCAATATGCTAATAACGCCTCTTTATAACGAAGTCTAAATGGGTGCCCGAGCTGTTCGGGCACCCGTTTTGACGGGGCCATCTTTCCCGGGATGATTGTGAATCCTTACATAATAGATCAATGCTAACAACTATTACACTATCGAAGTATGTTTAAATGATCTACTAAGTAACTACAATTTTATTTAATAGTAGCTTCTGCCGCTTGGAATTCACCAGGAGAGTTCCCGCGGGAACTAAGCTTTTTAAGGGATAAAATGTAGCCTGTATTGATGTTGATCCGTGTTATAATCTACCCCCATTCTAAACCTTGCGCCAAGTCTACCAGTAGTTTTCGATTTAAACATAACATCCATAGTAATAGGTATTATAAATGTGAAAGTGTGTTTGTTTGTTTGTTTATTAGTTTGTTTATCCTTCCTTTAAGTCGCAACGAGTGGACCGATTAGGATGAAATTTGGTATGGAGATAGTTTGAAACCCGGGCAATAACATACCTTTTATCACGATATTTCCACGGGAAAGAGTTTTACAAGGGTCAAGCCAATTTTCAATACTTCTATAACTATAACTGTCTATATGTATAGTATCATCGGGTACGCAAATCCCAAGTCTACGCGGGACGAAGTTCGCGGGCATCGGCTAGTACAAACTAAATTTGAAAAAATGTTTTTTTGGGTTCAGAGTCGTTTAGATTAAGGTCCTCTCGACGTGATATTTTCTTGCAATTTGCAGACGCGATTTTAGTACAAACTGAGGACAAAGAATGGACCAAAAACACTGCTTTAAAAAAGCTATCTGTGGTATTTTTTACATATGCGTGGAAGCTGTAGGATTTTCGTTGGGGGGGGGACTGGCCCCGCTGACCGAAGGTTAGTAGGTACAAAGGTTAAAGATTAGGCACGTATCACACTTAGATGATTTTGGGGAGGCTTGACCCCCCTATCCCCACCCCCCCTGGGTCCGCCACTGTTTGTTTTGTCCATACATAGTTTATAATAGTCGATACTCTCTTCAAAGCCCATGAATCGAATAATGCGGTAACAAAAGGGAACGTTGCCAAACGGCTTCCTTCAAAGAAATCAACGCGTTCATTTCGCCATTTTAACTTATTGTTCCGGTGCGTGGGGTCTAGAATTCTATTGTCTATTCTTTGTCTATATCTAGATAAGCGAAACGAAAGTAAATGTATCTAAGTAGATATTTCAGTATTAAACGAGCAGATAATTGAAAAAAAAAACTTCTGCGAAGGTATTTTGAGGTATTTACATTTGGATTTTGTTAAAAAAATTGATTTATCGTTCTAACACTAATTCTAACCAGTCTCTAAGTGTATAATGTCTAGTAAACGCGGAAGTTTAAAAATAAGGTCTCTAAGTTCCAACTTTATTGCAATAATGTATACGAATATAAAAATTACCCAGTAAAATGAATCTGTTTCTTCACCACGAAACTCTCCTCTCCAACAAACTTGACAAACAAAGAAGTGTCATAACCATCCCCTAGCATTACGGTTCGGATTCATTCATTCGAATTTTAAATTGGTTCGTTACTGAGTCGAAGAGTCCAGAATAATCTAGAACTATCTCGAACTTTCGATAGGATTTCTGGATGTCATCCAGCTACGCCAGCTAAGGACAGGTACAGAGAGCAAAGTTACTGTTGCGGTTAAAAGTATCGCCACCGTCGCTCTCTGCGCATAAAGTTAGTGTCAAAAGAAGTTAGTTCCAGTTTATCCCGTCGGCATTTGTAACTTTGCGGTGGGTCGTTCGAAATTTAAAATTTATTTGTCTCGACAGCCAGGCGCCTGGCCGCATCAGAACATTTGATTTGTTCTTAATCTGAGAATGGATTTTCTTTATTTGAAAATTTGATCTGATTACAACGGTGTGTTGTCTTGGCGGAAATTTCTACTCTGCCAACACCATTTGTTTGAGAGATTGCTAGTCTTGCAATTTAAAATAGGATAATTTAATTAATTAAACACTTATTATTGCTCTAACAATAAGGAAAGTACAAATGGTGATTAATGCCTAATGCCATTCTACCAGTGAACCATAAAGATAAACAGAAAAATATTACAGCTGGTACAAAGTTGAAGGAATTTCATGTACCAACCAAATTCATTTAAATGAAAGTCACCGCGAGTAAATCCGCTGCTGCGCCTCTAGCTTCTTACTGTCCTGCCAGGTCCAGGTTCAATGTTGCCAATTTAGCACATTATGTGCCATATTACACGCTAAATTGGCAACACTGAGGTCTCCGAAATGTCAAATGTCACAGTGACATTGACACTATTGTATGAAATGACAAAACGTGGACATTGACAGCCACCACATGCAGATAGTGGCGTCAACTAGTGAGCAGGAATACGGTGGCCTTCGTATTTTATGATGAAGCCGAATATTTTTCATTCTGAGAAATTATTTCTCTTGTAAGGTATGACCAGCACATCTAATTTAATTTAAATGTCTACGTTTAAGTCAAGGTATTTTTTATATGATAAACAAGTTAATGAATACCTAAGTATTCTGCTTACATATATACCTAGATAATAGTAATAACCCATTAGGTACTTACACAATTTATAAACTATTTATTTACACACAGATAAGCCTAAATTCATCAAGCGTTTCAATGCTGATTCGCAAAACCATTAAAACTTGCGGAGGCATTCGAAACTTTTCCTTTCAATCCGAACGAGGCAACTAAAATATTACCATAATACTAAGAAGCATTTACTTGCGACACAAGTTCGAAACAAACTTGGAACAATTTCGGAACTCCAACTATTTAGGAACTGGAACGCTCGGGCCGGGGACCGCTGGCCAGTGTCCAGATTCGAATTTCGAATCGGATGAGATTCAAACTCAACGTTCGTAATGTAAATTCGTTGACCGTTGTTTAGTGGTAGTGCGATTGACGAAATCAATGATTTCAACTTTTCTTTACTTTGATTTGTTATTCTTAAGAGATGGGTTTATTTATTACAGCAGCAAAATATAAGAATTATCTTTTCCAACACTTTTTTTCCGTTTTTTAGTAGAAATAGATATATCCGTTACTGACTGACTGATGCCGCGGGCAAGTAAATAAGTAACTGCTGCCTGCTGACGCGTTGGTACGTCAGCTTCCGTGATTGTCTTTGCAAGTTCTTAATTCAGTTGTAATGTTCATCCAAGATAAGATGACGAAAATGCACTTAAAAGCGCTTAAGTATATCAATAGGGTTAAGCAAAACGTTGACGATATTTTACCCACAGTATACCTGAATAAACCTGATAAACATATTTAGAATCGATAGCTGATTCTGTGGGTAAAATACCACAATTTTCCTTGACCCTCTATGTTTACCTACCATCTATATTTACCAACAATTATATACCTACACATTAACGCATTCACTGCCACTTCTTTTTACGAACTTTCGCCAGGTGCCACATCTGTCATTAAGGGAACATTGCAACGCACATGTGCGTTCGAGGCACTGCGGGAAAGTCAGCAAAACGCATATATGCGTTGGTGGCAGTGAATGCCTTATACTTGCAATTTTTAATTTGAAATACTAGGTAACAGAAGTGTTTTAAAATATGTATTTTTAAGCATTACCTACTCGTACTAAGATCCTAAAATCTATCATACAAACAAGTGTCAAAAATGACAAAACTGACATGCGATTTGCATATCCAAGGTTAGTCCGACTATTTCCGGACCTGAGCCCAGAAGAGGCTTCGTTCGTATATTAAAATTGTTTCCGAATTCAAGTCGTCCCTGGGGTTTAGTCTTCGATTGATTCCACACCGGAAGGCCTATTTCTAAACTTTGAATTGGAAATGGTGTTTCGTTCGTCCCTTTTGTTGTTTTGAGGCAGTTACAGTTAAAATATGATAACGCTTTAATGTAAAGTATCTATGAAGATGATGATGATGATGATGATGATGATGATGATGATGATGATGATGATGATGATGATGATGATGATGATGATGATGATGATGATGATGATGATGATGATGATGATGATGATGATGATGATGATGATGATGATGATGATGATGATGATGATGATGATGATGATGGTGATGATGATGATTATAATAGTAATGAGAAAGAGATCGTCCATGCCGAATTTCATTCAAACTTTCAACCTCTTTGGGGGTGTCCAAAAATCCTTGTTTAGTAGGTACTCACTTGCGCCATTGATGAACTTTACTGCAAAATTTCAAGATTCCGAAACGATATCAATTAAATTTGTGTAAACATGTGCAGTTTATAATTCCTTAAACATTTTCAAATACTAATACGATTATTGATTAGGCTACGTTTTAAACCGGTGTTTTTAGGTTCGCATGAATGTCATCCCAAGGGATGGTGACGTGATGGATGAGGTCCATGCGTGGAACATTTTGATCGATTCGGCGTATCGCTGATTCAAGTGCTTGGTTGGGTTTAAGTTATTTTAGTAGAGAGTTTTGCCGTGGTGGCCTAGTGGTTCGACCTACCGCCTCTCATGCAGAGGGTCGGGGGTTCGATTCTGGCTCGCACCTCCAAGTTTACTTAATGTGCGAAATTCAATTTCAATTTACCACTGAGCTTTTCGGTGAAGGAAAACATCGTGAGGAGACCTGCACGCATCTGCGAATTAATTCAAAGATGTGTGTGAAGTCCCCAATCCGCACTGGGCCCGCGTGGGGACTATAGCCCAAACCCTCTTGTGATGAGAGGAGGCCTGTGCCCAGCAGTGGGACGCCAATAGGACACATCTTTTAATTACTTCGCAGATGCGTGCAGGTTTCCTCACGATGTTTTCCATCACCGAAGTATTGAGTAGTGTTGTATCACCTACTACCCTAAATTCTATTGTTGGATGGTAAATAAAATTCACAACTACCCTTTAGAATTCATTTTCTATTTTTTGTCAAAGGAATATGCAATCCCTATCAAATTCTAAGGTCTAAACTAGGTTACAGGTAGGTATTAAGGCAACATCTTGCTCCGACCAATATACTGGCCTATCTGTATTCAACCCTCGCACTGTCGCGGGCAGCGCCAACAGATTGGGTCCATTATGTTACCACACAATGGCGTCTTCACAGAATTCAATGTCAGGCGGGTAACGTTTTTTTGATCCCATATTTTCCCCCTTCTTGTTTAGAATTTGAGGGTCTTTGGGAGCGACAATGTGACGTAATTTTCTTTGGTGTTTGGAGATAGGTTTTACAAGGTGTCTTTCGAGTCAAAGAATGGAAATGTTAGCATCAAGTTAGAAGCATTGTTAAACGTGTGTTGAATAAAGATTTCTGTCTAAAAAAGAGGTTTCGTAGATTTTCCACTTGTTTAGAAATTATAGTTGCACTGTCGAGATTTTAAATTCATTTAAAAAAGTACCGTAATTTGAATTCTTTATTTAAAAATTAGTTGTTAAGGTTTTAAGCTCTTATACATGGTGGGTCAGAAAATATGGCAAATAATTAACCCACAGTATCGGCTATCGATTCTAAGTATATTGTATAGGCCTTTAATTTTTTTCGAGTTGGTAAAAAATATATATTTTGTATAGGATTCAGGCGTCGCTCACACAACCAATCCCATATACATTTTTTTATCAACTCAAAAAAAAATTAAAACCTATACAATATACTTAGAATCGATAGCCGATACTGTAGGTTAATTATTTGCCATATTTTCTGACCCACCGTGTCTTTCAGTTTCATCTGTAGTTTAAATTAGCAACGTTTAAATGTTTCAAGATTTCATGATTATTTATTTTACGTTGACACTAATAAAACCGAAATAATACAATTATTAGCCGTATGTTTAAGAGAAACCAATTGTTCCATTTCACTTCACGTCGTTTCTTATTAAATTGCTTTAAATGTAATGAAAAAGTTCCAGGGCCGTTCGCAGCAGGGCTGGACCCAAATCTTTTTGTAATTCCAAACCCTACAGATTTCGCATGGAAATTTAATATTGTACGCTTCGTGATTTATTGTCCAATACTAGTTTTTGCGAAGTTGAGTTTAATATCTTTCCATTTTATACATTTCTACGAATTATTGCAGTCAATAATCCAGAAAGATAGACTAAGAAAGTCCTGGTTTCATAATTTGCGTCAATAGATGCGGAAATATCCGATCATTTTTTGTAATTAGAGGCAAGGCAAAATGATCTTGGTCCTCAGGGATCGTAACGCATGGCACTTTTTTGTCATTGGTAGGCAAACGATCACACAGGCCACCTAATGGTAAGCGGTCACTGCGGCACATGGACACCGAAATCTTATGATTTCCTATTAAGAAACCATAAGATCTCGAATGCGTTGCCCACCCTGAGGCCCAAGATGGCATGCCTCTGTGGCAGTAATTTCATCAGTTCTTAACCCTCTACCGGAACACAACAGTCCGAGCACTGCTATTTGCCGGCAAGTTAGCGGGGAAAGGCGGTGGTTCCACCCGCGAAGGACCTAGCACCAGGCCCTGCCACCATAAAAACTTTAACTAACTTTATAGGAGAAATGAAACAATCCAGTATGTAACAGCATGACACAATCAACACAGCGTGCGACGTAATGCTTACGCCATTGACAAAGAGTGTAATATTGCTTAATCCGCGCCATGTTAATAACTGTGTCGTGTATTACCCTCCGTGTCACCCAAAGTATGCACATTGAGGTCTCAAACCGACCTTGGAATGCCGCAATAAACCACCGTGTCGAGTAATATCGCATACTTCGCTATATCACCTGTGCGCTATGCGACATACGCTGTGTAGTATTTTTACAACGTTAATAGTACGGAGATAGACGTAAACAAAACAAAGATCCCCGTGAGATGACATTACGATTATAGACGGTGATTTAAAAGTATTTCATCCACGGCTGTGTGCATGCGAAAACCACAACTGACTAAAGTTAGTAAATAATATGTCCGATATTGGAAATCTCTCGTGGCTCTTATTTACTCTTTATGTCAGAGTAAATAAGAGCCACAATTATACTCCAAATTCTTTGAAATTTTACGAAGCTAGTTAAAATTATTATTGAATTTAATAATGGGCCCATAACCTAATAAAACACAAGATAATTCCATAATACCCAAATGACTGTATTTACATTATTTTACATTTGAGGTAAGTCATACAGAAACACAGCTCGACATAGAGGTCTGTTAGACCTAATTTGAACGATCTGTGCCGAAAAAACGCTTCTAAAATATTTTAGGTTTTTTCCTGAACGGTTCCTTTTACGAGTATACCTATTCCTATTCTCTGGTTTATTGTAGGTATTATTTATTCCTTCTTTCACACTATCCCTTTACAAATAAAGTGCAATACAAGAAAACCTAATGCACTACACAACTTTCCCCATCAGGAACTTCAACATAGTTGTGTCACGTCGTGAACTGCCGGAGCAAGAAGCGGGGAGATATGGGCACAAATTAACGGGATCATGGTTAGTGAAGACAAGCACCTATCCTATGAAGTCCGCAGAGACATGGCGGGGACGTGTGCGGACAGCTAATAGGAGGCCAGGACACGAGCGGAGGGAGATTTAAGATTAAAGACTACGGATGTGATCAGTAGTCAGTCTGGTGATCAGTAATATAAAGCAGGTCAAACCTTCACCGAAAAATCGGTTGTCATAAAGTCGGTTTATGGACGATAATTGTACGTGATAGCGTCATAAGAAAACATTAATATGTCCCATTACGTAGGACATACATCGCCCTGGACATACATGGACATACATTGCGTCGTGTTTTTTCGTGGGCGCAGCCGGCGTTCATCAATTTATAAGACGTTATCACGTCAAAAAGTTTACAAAATTCATTAGTGTTTACTTTCTAGGAGTCCGTGGGTTGAGAAAGGTAAAGAAACGTTTTAATAGATACCCAATGCAGAGCAACAGAAGCACACTACTCATCTGTGATTTGATTCTGGGTGATTTGTGTGCCACAATCGAGTTTCATGGCCGGCCATCCTTACTAATTGCCACATCGAGTCCCGCCGGTAATGAGACTGTAAGAATCTGGAACGCCTACCCCATCGCAGTCAATGTTAGGTAGTTGTTTAGTTTGATGGTTTTTAGCTTGTTCTTAACAAAACAGTAAGTGATGAAGTATTCCTAAATATGAGACTTTTAGCAGATTTGGGTCATTTCATTTCGATGAATACATATGGCCGGCCTGGTTTCAAAGTTAACGAGATATTTTTTCAACAATTATTTCAAAAATAAACAAAGCTTAAAAACAAAAACAGACTTTTACCTTAACAAGAGTTAAGGTGAAGCAGACGTTGAACTGTTCATCCCTGAAATTAAAGCTTGAATTACACACGACGCGTCATGTCTCGCGAAACACAAGATGGTTCACATGTCCACAGACCGACGTCATCGCCGTGAGACGGGGCTATATCGTTCAAATTTTCCAAAGTTGCCGAGTGCTTCTGACAATTTAAGTATTTCTTTATCGTAATTCAATGAGTTTCAACGTAGGGTACGTCATCAAACAAGGACAAAGATCCAATAATTGGTGCTTTCAATGGATACTCACCCTGGGCCAGCACTGCAGTGGACGTCTTTCAGCTGAACTGATGATGATGATGATGATGATGATGATGCAAAGCGCACGTTCGTTTGTCCACTTGTAGCTTAAAATGTGTTGTGTGTGTGAGTGAGTGTTTGTGTGTGTGTATGTGCATGTTTATATCTGCATATATATGGGTATGAGTGTGAGGGAGTATGGATTTAATTATTTAATGAGCTTGCACACTGTACTTGTTCGTAAGTCAACTTTATATATAAGCGGTTAATGGTGCTGGTCGCACATAGATGAATACAACTTGCACGTAATGAATTTAACATAAACACTTTGTAGCGACGTTTTTTAACCCCAATAAATGAAAAAAAATGAAAAAAAATTAACAGCGCCGCACATTTTTGCAACGCTTTTATTGGGTCGACGTGTAACTAAACACACAAACTATGTAAAGAATATTGCTAGCTAAATGTAACCCAAATCCAGTGATCGTATCATTATGTAAATTGGTTAACAATATGACACCGCTGAGTTTATCTGATAATGGAGCCTGGACACGGAAAAGTCAAAGCGTTGTTTTTAAACTTATTGCTAATATTTTTTTTTTGTTTTACTCTGATTATTCACGATTAAAACGTCGTGTTGTGGACATGTAGCCAGGCTCAAAGGGGTGGCACGTCACTCAAACGCTTGGCTTACCGCAGAAAATTGTCTTTTATAATTACCGTATGTAAAAATCAGTCTAGTTCTCAACATACGCCTCATTTGTTTTGAAGCAAAAGTAAACCAACTTCCAGAGCGAAATAATGTCGTCAGTGTATCCGTAGTAGATTATTACTAGGAATTAGTAATGAGAAACTGTTTTCCGAATTCCTTCCAAAAATGAGGTTGAATAAGATAAACAACTATGCGGGTCTGAAAACATGTCATTAACGCATTCACTGCCACTTCTTTTTACGAACTTTCACCAGGTGCCACATCTGTCATTAAGGGAACATTGCAACGCACATGTGCGTTCGAGGCACTGCGGGAAAGTCAGCAAAACGCATATATGCGTCGGTGGCAGTGAATGCGTTAATCAAATAAATACCTAGGTCCAAATTTCAAATCCAAACATGACTAATAAATAAATAAATATCTTGGAATATTTCACACATTCAGTTTTAGTTTTCTTTGTTTGTTTAATAAAGAGTATTGGTTTTGTAATGATGAAATTTTTCGCCGTAAATCTACCTATAATTAATTTTTTAATCATTCTGATCAAATAGCTGCTATAGAATGTAAAATTTGCAATCCTTGCATCATGGTGAATATAAATCATTCCTCCCGCACCCTTGTTGTTGTTGCGCAACTGATTCGATAACTTGTTGCGATTTCTGTTTCTTACATAACCTGATGGCTTAGAGTTCCTTATCCGTGTTGAAAAATAATTTGAAATTTAGCTAACAAGGGCTCGTACATTATTTTTGAGATCCCTCCCTCCTCGCCCCGTCATCCTCATTACTGAGGGTCTTGTTCCCCTTAAAGTGTGATTATCTTCTGTCTAGCGATGTTTCTTTATTTCTTCCTGTCTTTGGCATTATGAAGTGCGACGTGTAGCCCGGTATCTGTTCTGATCAGTCCACCTGATTGGACTGCCACCCCTTCGTCTTTTGCCGTCGATTCTGCCAGTAATCATCAGTTGTAGTTATTGCATGGTTTTCTCTCTCTCTCTCTGTGTCTCTCTTTTTCTCTCTCCCTCTTTAGCAATTTTCATCCTCCAAGGTGTAGGCTTCAGTATATGCCATCTAATCCGGTGTTGGGCAATTTCCATCCACTTCGTTCCCGTCAGTCTTTTGATATCATGCCAACGCATTTATGTTCTTCCTCTTGGACATTTCTGTTGGAATATAAGACCCCTCCACACAACCCTTCCAAAATTTTCTTTAGTATATCCATGCTCCAACTAGAACAAAATGCATAAGGTGAAAAAAGACACATACAAACTGATACATTATAAATGTAACCATGAAGTGTAAAGCTACGTTTACACGCGCGTGCCCGAGCTCGTGAACGTGCCCGTTGAATGTCGTTTTGAATGCCGTGCAGTAAACATACAATGATCTTTGCCGAACAATTGATAGGAAACCGACAGCCGACCGATCAACGGCGTTCACGTGCACATACACGAGCGCGTTCAAAAACAGCTTGTTTACACGGTCGTGCCTGTGAACGCGCCCGTGAATGTCATTTTGAACGCCGTTCATGTAAACGTACCATTAGGTACGACTGGTCTGTCTGTGACAACAGCCATAAAGTTTTAAAGAACGGCGAACCTGGTATTTAGTGCTGGGTGAATTTACGTGTCAAATATAAGTAGTCTAAAACCAAAAAGACTTTGACACATCAATTACTGCACTGCTTTGAGGTAGATCGCGACAAATGAGTGACCAAAACCGCAGTAACCTGAGATGCCTTTGGTGCCATTTTCAAATAATTATATTTATTAATTAGAAACTTTTCCGTCAGAATTTTAGAATGCTGCTTTAAGATGCTGGATTCTTATATTTTTTTGGATCTGGACATTATGTAACAACACTAGGTATATGGAGGTATGGAGGGTTGAAGTAAAGGAGCGCAATCTTTATAGTTCCAAAAGTGGACACCAAATCGGGTAGGTTGGGGGCGCTGCGGTCGCCACTCCAGTCATGGCTTGGCACCTAGGCGGATAATAGTCTGCAGTAGCGCCTTCAGATGGCGCTTGTGAGGAGAGTGTAATTTATTTTGTTGCTTATCAAATCCGCTGGACACGTTTTCAACTGTTTCGCCATATAAGATTCCGCTCCTTACCAGGACACATTCCACACTCCATAATTATAGGTACATACTGGTCCTACGACGTTGAAATCTTTTTGTGATCTTCGCATATTATCATCAAGTCGTCACGTCACTCCATCTGAAAGGACCTGGCGCTGAGTCTTTTAATAAAATTAGATTATGACTAAGTCACTCGCAGAAATAACATTAATAATCAATTTCACAGTATTTTCCTATGGTAAGAATTTTCCTAGACAACCTAGACGTTTTTGATAAAGAGTGGCAAACACAGGCACCGAACAGGGACGGCTGGCAGAAAAAAAGGGAGGCCTTTGCCCAGCAGAGGGACACTCCAATAGGCTAAAAAAAAACTTTTAACAGTATGGGATATTTAAAACCTAAAGAACCCTCAAACTCATCACGCCGCCATTTAGACGCGTGCATAAACTTTTGGCGCGTGATACAGGGGAAATATTCAATAGGAGCGCGAATCAACAATCATGGACTATTGAGCTCAGATTGTGGCTTGAGACGAGTGGCAGAGGCCAAACAAGACTGAACGTTGAGAGAATATCGTGTTGATTTTCGAGTCGTGTTAGAAAAATCTCAAGATATTGTCACTTTATTAGGAGTATTCTTTATTAGGACCTTCTTATCTTATGCCAAAGTTCAAGATTAAGATAAACGCTATACTTAATAATTATAATATTGAATTCAATATTTTATTAGAGAAGGTAACTGATTTGAAAATTCAAATTATTTGAATTTTTAGGGTTCCGAAGTCCACAAGGAACCCTTATAGTTTCGCCATGTCCGTCCGTCCGTCCGTCCGTCCGTCCGTCTGTCCGCACTATTGCTCGGAAATTCTTAGTCCTAGAAAGCTGTAATTTGGCAAGAATATACATATTAGTTACGCTGACAAAGTGGTACAATCAAATTTTGAAATATATTTTTTTATAGGGTACCTCCCCTACTCGTAAAGTGGGGATGTAATTTTTTTTTCTTGCGTACCCTATGGTGCGGCATATCGTTGAATAGGTCTTAAAAAAATATTGTAAGTTTGCTAAAACCATTTTTTGATTAAGTGATGCGTTTGTGAAATATTAAGCTTTAAAGTGCTATTTTTTGTTAGAGTCACTTGTCCCCTCCCCCTGCCAGCTAAATGGTGGTATTTGGATGGCTGAAAAAAATCACGGTTGTGGCATATATAACGTAGTTTTTTTTTTTTTCTATTTATTTGGGTCAAAAAACAGTCGCTACACAGTGTATACAAGTAACAGATCAGATAGCAAATTAATATATGTGCGACCAGCACCATTAACCACATATATAAATGTATAGTTGATTTACGGACTATGTATTTAGTACAGTTTGCAAGCTTATAATTAACTTACTTCCATACTCACACGTACCCATACATGCGGGTACACATACTCTCTCTCTCTCTCTCTCTCTCTCACACACACACACACACACACACACTCACACACAAACTTAAGCGAAAGCCAGTTATGTATACATATGTAATTATAATTACATATGTACACATAAATTTTACTCGGTAATATGTATATAATATGTTATATTTGACTACTACTATGTTTAATATTTACTATGTTTAACCCTCTCTGTTTTTTTTATATTAGTTATTTTTATTAGTTGAAAGGAAAACTATCATAGCTAAGTAGGCTGTACAAACTTACGAGTAATAGTCGACCAACTTATGAAATGATTAAAATACCAATGATTTTTCTCGAGCGGCAGGGGCGTCGGGCGGGCACGTCATACCACAGTCTAGCTAGATGCTAATAAGTCTTAGAAAGGTACTGTGGGCATCCTCAACTTCGGAACCCTATACTTTGCGCGTGGTCCGACACGCACTTGGCCGGTTTTTGGTAAAGTATTGTCCATACATTATAATTATACAATACAATTAATCTAACAGCTTCTGGTATATGTACTGATCCTTGCTATACAATTAATTAAACTCCACGTGACTTATGGACTTTTGACATACAATTATTTTACTTTGGTTGGTTCTTATATTAATAACCCGCGAAACCAAAAGAGAGGTGTTTAAAGTTCGTTATTTTTAGTCATCTAATGTTGTTAATAGTAGTTTATGTAACTGCTACATAATAAAGTTCCTTAAAACACGAGTGGGGATTTAGGAAATGAGCCATCAGGCGAGTTTCATAATAATATCACACGAGTGTTTTAAGGCCTAATTATGTACAGTTGCATACACAACTTTATCTACACTCATTTTATAAAACCTCTAAAATTCTTCAAAATCTGTCAACAATGGCGGCAATTCGAATACTTCAGTAACTCACATTCGATTTTCAAAAAGCATAGGCTAAATAGAGCCGACATTTGAATTTGGAACAAACTTTCGCTCTGTTTGACTGAAGAATATAGGCGGGCATGCTGTTCAAAGATGTTCGAAATTTGAATGCTTAAGCTTAATACAGCTATTAGAACATTTTCACAGATAAGAAATCTGTTCTAACTAAACAGTTCATCTTAATGCTGGTCATAATTTGCGGTTTTTGAACGCATCATAGAGAGTTTATGATATGAGTGTAGAAAAAGGAATTAACGAGTGCAATAACAATATGTACAATTTAAATGTTATTTCACCTACTCGTTCAACAAGATAACCTGTCAAAACTGTCAAAAATATCAGGAAGGTAAAACAAACTCGGTTCCCTACAACGGACTTCGTAAGAAGTAGGTAAACAATTTGCTGTGAAATTAGGGTTGTCAGTGACGTTCACGAAAGTATAAAAAATAAGAGCGTTTTTTCCGAAAGTTGGCAACGTCGCATATAGTTGTCAAATATTTTGTTATTTTTATTAATTTCTCAACATTATAGTTTGAAAAAAGGAAAAATTATTGAATGACGCGTGTCGTTGTTTCTTTGTTGGATAGGTATTAAAGTAGGCAATTCCATTAAAATACCTGGAAAATGCGATGAAAAGTTTTCAAACGATTTTACTTCTATAATACAAAAAAAAATCGTCTTGCGATGATTGCAATCCACAATTCATGTTTTATTCAATGATAGAGCGATTATTCATGTTTTCATTCAGTAATATTCGGAAATTAATAATAAATGAAAATAGCGATATGTTTGACAGCTATTTGCGACGTCGCCAGCTCTCGGAATAAGCCCTCTTAGTAAAAATCAGCAACTGTAATGGAGAAGTGTATGTTAACTTACAGACAGCCGAGGTACCTACTCAAAAATATGTACATCAAAATATTGAGGAATAGATGTTCGAATCCGGCTCAATCCGAGAGAGATTCATTCAGAGATTCAAATCGCTAAATTTAATTATGTGCGCAGTTTAGTAAGTTGAATTTACAGCTGCCGGATAGCATGAGATTCGGTAGGTCAAAACACTATGTTTGAAAATAGCCGTATAGACCATACGGCTATTTTCAAACATTTTAAATATGACTAAAATATGACTAGCTCAGTTCTGAAATGGAATTCGAATCGATGCCCCTGGAATGAACGTTTAAATTCAAAGACTTATTTAAAACTAGCTTCTGCCCGCGATTTCGCCCGTGTGGGATTCGGTTATCGCGCTCCCGCAGGAACTATGCACTTTTCTGGGGTAAAAAGTAGCTTATGTCCTTACCCGGGACTTGAACTATGTCCATGCCAAATTTCATCCAAATCGGTCCAGCGGTTGAAGCGTGAAGAGGTAACAGACAGACAGACAGACAAAGTTACTTTCCCATTTAAGTATAATATTAGTATGGATGACGTCTCATTACTGTTGGTTTTTAGACCTAGGTTCCTAGGTTCCTTAGCTTGAAACTTCCTCTATTTTGTTACTTCATCATTTTAATGTAAGTTGAAGAATGGCGCTTTATTACCCGAGTGCGCTAGAAGGCGGGTTAAGGTGAGTAGTGAGGCAAAATGCAAAATCGAGGTGTTTTTGTAACCATTTTTCTATAATTGTAACAAGTAGTCATCTGCAAAGTTTACGAATATGGAACACAAATATAGTCAATTAGTGTTTCTGGTATTTTATATCGTCTTATATGTAATGATTTGTACTATGGATGTCATTTAAGAAATCCTTAATCCTCCTATATGTAACCATTTATTTCCGCTTAGGAAAAATTCTACGTTACCAAATTTTTTGCAAGTACTTTTCAGAATTTTATCTAGGGCTTTACCTTCTAACTTTTATGATAAATAGCTTTTAGACGAAAAACCTATGTCTTCC
The DNA here is from genome assembly GCA_963971205.1 of Aethes cnicana. Lineage (NCBI taxonomy): Eukaryota > Metazoa > Arthropoda > Insecta > Lepidoptera > Tortricidae > Aethes > Aethes cnicana. Next base: position 2,208,979 of record OZ020286.1, read on the forward strand.
GTAGTGTATAATCACAAGTATCACAACACACATTTGCTGCGCTTGTTATGGTAGGCGCTTTGTTGAATTATGCGGCGTTTTTAATATTTTTAAATATTTTTATTTATTAATTTAAAAATATCTAAACTATCATGATTACTAAAGCTAGAAGAAGAAAAGTTCGTTTCAAAAATTTGACTTTTATATTGGATTTGAAGTCGTGTTATTTTTCTATAACTTCATTGCATTATACAGAAAGTTGTGGTTGTGAACAAGGCGACGTTGCGAGTTTCGGCACTCGTGTTGTTTACCTCGCGGTCGCGCGCGCTGTTGCCAACTAGGTAGGTATCCCGAACTCGACCAGAGGACGCAACTCGGAAATGAGTGAATACTTGAATAGCTGAGTAAGTCGAGAGGAGTGATTTGTCTCGAGGATTTGCATTTTATTGTTGTTATAGATATTTGTTAAGGCCGTTCCTATACCCAGCTCAGCCGTCACTGTCACTCGTGCAACGAGTGCAAGAGAAAGCGCTACGCACATAACGCCCGATTTAGTTAGTATTTAACGCGTTTTAATTTCTATAAAAATACCGTCTAGAAACATAACATTTATAAAGCTGTCAATGTATGCATATAATATGGATATTTTTCCTGTTATATTTAGTTTTACACTGTTTGATATAATAAACTGGAGTAAAGTTGGATTAAAGGTCCGAGTTAGAGGTTACTTTTGAATTAAATTGTATCGAGCGAAGTTTGGTAAAACGTGTAACGAAAGCTGTCAATGTAAGGGTGATATAATCAAATATAACATATGTATTTTTCATATTTTTAACTTTTAACATTTCTTAGAAAAGTAAGATCTTAAATGAGCAATTTGACGATGCTGGGTCAGGGAACGGCCTTAAGTTTGTTTTGTTTGGGCCATCGTCCAGGTGGACGATGGCCCAATTCACGTCCACCAACTTAGAAAAGGAATATGAATTGATGTTTTTATAGATAACTAGCTTTTCCCCGCAACTTCGTATGCGCAGAAATATTAAAATGAAAGATCCCGTTTTTTCCCGTTCCCGTGGGAATTTCGGGAAATTCTCTCTTAGCGCTCCCATACGTTCCCTAAGGAACCTGCATGCCAAATTTCAGCCCGATCCGTCCAGTGGTTTGGGCTGTGCGTTGATAGATCACTATGTCAGTCAGTCACCTTTGAGTTTTATATACCTATTTAGATGTACAGAATATATGTTTAGATTGTACAGAATGATCGGATTTTAACAATGACTTTATTCAAGAATATTTGACATTAAAAAATCATGATTATAATTAATAAAACCATGAAGATTTTTTTTTCCAGACAGGCCAGATATCTAAATATCACTAGTACCATGTTCAACATGTAAATTAATTAAAAAGTATTCAATTCATAAAAAAAATATACAAAAAGTTATTTTAAGCGGTGATTTGAACCCGCGCCCCTCTTGCGCTCTCATGTACGTCATGATGAATTTGGACCGCTGGGCCACGGTGGACTTAAGACAGTGGGTGAAATTAACCATTGGTATCGTTGTAATTTACGTTAGCGTATTTGGCGCAGTTATTATTGAGAGGATCGAGCTCGAACGCCCAAGGTCATCGACGGCTACATGCGCCTTAAGTTTTTCGATTGTATGTATGTATGTATGTATATTTCTTTGGCACGCTCTGTAGCCTAAATGGCTTGATGGATTTTAGCATGTAAGGTGTCGTTATATTCTTCTTAATTGTGAGAGTGACACTGGGTATATCAATATTGCAAAAAACAAAATGGCTGACTTTTGGAGTTATTTTAAACGTTTCAAAATTTTTTTTTCGTCAAAGCCTATGGAGTGGGGAATCAAAATAAAGGGTTTAATAAACGAATTACAAAAATATATAATGTGATACCAAAAGTTTGTTTGCAGACGGGTATTTTTTTTTTTCTAAAATCGAATTATTTCTGAAATTACAAATTGATTTATTTAAATCCAATTAGTAGAAGCGTTTACCAATTGGATAGTCTAATATAATATTTAATCATTTCAGGATAGGTACTATTTTATATCCAACCCAATCCGTCGATTTAACTGAACAACGAACATCCCTATCGGATTATTATTCGCGTAGTGACGGGCTGCTTGTTAGTTTAATAAGTGAAATTTCACTTAAATTTCACTTCTGGTTTTTGTGACTAAACTGAAGTTGTGGAACTTACAGGGGGCGATGTACTTCGTCCTCAAGTGACCTGTTTATTTGGTAGGTAAGGTAAACATGAAATATATCAATGTGTATTGAAATACTAAGTGTAGGTTGATTCTAGCATTGTTGACGGACTACTGGGCGTTAAATATGGCCGCCAAACTGTCATGCCATACAGAAACGTCATTTTGTCCCATAGTAAAATATTTAACGATAACGTTAACTTTAACGGACGGTTTGAATCAACCCGCTCTAAAAGTGTTTCATACTTACTACTACTACTACTACAGCCTATTTGCGTCCCACTGCTGGGCACAGGCCTCCTCTCATCATGAGAGGGTTTGGGCTATAGTCCCCACGCGGGCCCAGTGCGGATTGGGGACTTCACACACATCTTTGAATTACTTCGCAGTTGCGTGCAGGTTTCCTCACAATGTTTTCCTTCACCGAAAAGCACAGTGGTTAATTCAAATTTAATTTCGCACATAAGTAAACTTAGAGGTGCGAGCCGGAATCGAACCCCCGACCCTCGGCATGAGAGGCGGTAGGTCGAACCACTAGACCACCACGGCTTCCTACTTGTTTCATACTTGTTGTACTGAAATAAATAAATTGCATCTACCACAAAATATGAAGTCAACTTTCAACTCAACATTATTATACTTTTAAAATATTTTACTTATGGTAACTTTAAGTTAGGTATTTCCCATCACTACATTCCGAATTGTTGTTTCGCGCGCTCCTTCCAATTATCAATAATTCCGTCGTTATAACTGACAGCTGTCAGGGGTTCAAATTTTCTTCACTTGTTTTTTTTTTGAGCTTAAAATTATATCGCGGTGTTCTGTTCACTCTGTCAAAACATTTTTGCATTATTAACTTCATTTTGTAAAATAATTATGAATGAATTTATGTATTTTTTTTTCTTTTAACGAAAAGAAAGCGAACTATAACTGACTAGCTTCTGCCCGCGACTTTGTAAGCGTGGAATTCGGTAATATAGGAACTATGCGTTTTTTTCGGCATAAAAAGGAGCCTGTATATTGACCAGACCCCCATACGAAATTTCGTTGAGTTAAATCCGGACATACATCGATACGTCATAAAAACGGAAGGATACATAGATGGTTGTTTTAAAGCGACTAGCCAATTATGAATGAAGACAGAGAAAAATAAAATAGTAAAGTCAAAGGACGTACTAGGACGTTCTAGCAGTGGAATTGGAATTGGCAGCAACAAACAAAAAAATAAATAGGGGAGAGGTACTATGCTTGCACGAGTAAGCTTATTTTCGCGTTCAATTTATGATAACATTTTGACACAAAATAAAAAAAATACCGTAAGGTACTTTCAACAACCCAACTATTTCTACGCGAACCCTAGCTATTTTACATGCAATCACAGAAAGCTTCAAAATTTGAATTTCGAACCCAGCTGCTCACTGTTCAGAAATGCGTCCAACGAACTCAGCTCCCGGTTTCATCTCTATTTTAATAAGATTAAGCTTCATTTCATAATGGCACGTGGAGAAGATAGGATCCACAGAGTAGCGAAAAGTTTAGCGACTTGGCTCATTACATTAGAGAAACTTTTTAATGACAATTAGGTTATGAATGTCAAAAATATCATGTATCTGATGAGTTCTTGGTAATTTTGACAGATGTCTTCTTGTGAATAACTTCTTGAGTAAACCTTTGAACTAAATCTCGCGTTCTTTACATGAGCTGATATTTTACATTAATTTACTTACGCCCACTGGTACCAAGCCGCGATCTCGGGTTAGGCTCTTATTCAGGGTAAATTGTATCAACTAAAATCGAGTTAAAGGCTAACCCGAGGTTAGTCGCGGAAATTCAATTTAATCCAATCATTTATTCAGCAAATTGGCCACATAGCGGCACTTTTACACGTCAGAAAAAGAATTTACCAGCGCTTCCTAGACCCATTGCTTGAGAAGAAGCGCCGCAACAAACTCAAGCAGAAGGTCTTTTTTCAAAATTTTCAAAATTTACATTACATGTATAAAATATACATATAGGTACGTACTAAAATTACTTTGAAGGGATGTATAGTCCCTAACTTAAACTTAAATCTAAGATCTTAGAGATGTATAGTCTCCAAGGGTCCAGAAAAAATAAATAAATATGGAGATGGCCTCCATTGTCATATAAATATAAATTCCATAGATGTCGACAGTCTCAAAATGTCAATAAATAATGAAATACATCATGTATAAAAGAGTTCAAGTCAAGCCAAGGTTCAAGTCAGCCCGACTGTAGTTATTAGAAATGGCTCTAACGATTGGGACGAAATTTGCAAAATAGGGTTAATGGGTGCAAAAAAACGATCTAGCTGGATATCATATCTTAAACAGTCATTTTAGCTAATTTTACTCGAGCCAGCGAGCTATCTCGATAGCCCAAGTCGGTACTTATTTTCTTACTTTAATTAGACAACTTCAAATGTTTTTGTTTGTGGATATGATTGTCTAGATTTAAGTAAGGATTCACAATCAGCCAGAGAAAACTGGCCCCGTCAAAAAAAAATTAAAACTTTTATTCTTAACAAGTAAATAAATAAAAAAAAAAAAAAAAAACGGGTGCCCGAGCTGTTCGGGCCTTTGTTATAAAGAGGCGTTATTACCATATTGGAAAGTATTTTCCAATGTCAGTTTGCTCCATACATTTTGACATATTATGTTAGGTACTGTTCGTCCATATGTTATTACTTGTACGAGCACGCTCGATATTTTACTTACTTAAGTAAGCTGACGATGCATTCAAACGTACCGTGTTTGCGTCATAACATAATTTACGTCACCCATGACCGTAAAGTGTGATTTTCTGCCCGCTACGCGGAGTGAAAATCTCACTTTCTGGCCAAGGTAAGACGTAAAACTTTTGACAACCACGGGCGGTAATTCGTAAAAGCCCCAGATCGCATATTTATTACCCTCACCTTCGGTTCGGGTCACAAACACTTGCGATCTGGGACATTAACGAATTCACCGCCCTAGGTTTGTAATGTACTATTACATAATATTGTGAATAATACACTTAATTAGTGCAATAAAGGCATTCAACGGGGTCGGTCGTCTACTTTCTTAACGCGCCTACCCACGTAACATAACAAACCCAACAATCAACAAACATCAACAGTACATGTAAGGTTTAGTGAACCATTAGACCTTACATTTTGGTAAATTATAGGTCAATGCCTAGATTACCCCTTACCATTTAATTTAATGTTTAAAGAGCTACGCCATCCGAACTCCATCACCCCTGAATCCTACCACATTTGTTTTACTTACCTTAAAACAAATTCATTTCGACATAAAAACAAGCAATTTCACGCATCAGACCTCTCGGAGGTTTATTCTCATATCACGGCGAATTACTGCCGCTGGCATTATTTAATTTGGCTAGAACACAAGTTGAGGTAAAGGTGAGCATCCACTTATTTTAGGAGCGAGTTATTATTACAAAACTGAAACAGAATTGCCATCACTACTGACGCCGGGGGTGGACTTAAAATTAGCATCAGCTGTGCCCATACTCTTTTCCTAATGGAGTTAAAGATATGTGAATTGTTTGTAATGAATGTGTAAAATCTCTATTAATCTATCTTTACTATAATAAAAGATCAGAACCCTGCGTCTGTACATAGAAAGAAAAGTTCAAAAAAGGAACGGGGGGTCTAAAGAGGTTGACCACAAAATAGATATTTATAGAAATCTTTTCTGTCTGTTTGTAGGAGTACTCCGAAACTACTTAACCGATTTGAATGCAGTTTTCAAGGGAGATAGAGCTCATTTGGAGCAACATATAAGCTATGTTTAATTATAATCGGAAGTCGGAAAGAAAAGTTTCGGCAATTTTATATTCCACGCAGACGAAGTCGAGGGCAGAAAGAAGCTAGTTTGGAAATAAACGAATTTGATTTGATATGATTTGAATGAAATAAAATAGTCAACTGTTTATAGTTAAAAAAAAAAACTACTTTCATAGGCCTTCATAAACCATGTATTAAAGTAAACACAACAAATGCTCGTACTTCGCGTGCCATAAAAACTCATAAACAAGTTCTAAACGAATCCCGCTCAGTCGCACTCTGACTGTTCAAGCTGACAGATGTTTTATCACTCAAATAGAAGATAAAAGAATCGATTACTGATTGGCCCCTTTGAATCGGTTCTATGCGGCAGTAGTATTTCCCATCACAATTTTTTGTCTCCTGACATCTAGTAGATGTCAAAGAAATTAGCACGCTTGAGTTCATACTATTGAAGGAGCTTTGTTTCTTCTTGTTCAATAATATTTCTGTGTAGGTAGGTATGCCTCCTTACAGACTTGCAAAGTTTTGATCAGATTCGATTCTCGATCATGTCATGTTTGGAGAAGTCAGAAACTATGAGAGTTAATAAAAAAAATACCATTATTATTGAGTAAATAAATCCAAAATCGACACCATGGTTCCTAAGAACAGATTACTCTATCATTCATAGTTTCTCTCCTACATACTGACTCATTTGGGTTGATCGCCCCACACAGTATGAAAAGACGATCCTAACGGTGAAACATTTTATTCATGTTTTTTTTTTTTTTTTTTGTATTCTTTCTGACGATCTCAGTGTGAAATCCTCTTATATTGATTTGTAAAATATGCTGTAATTTGGTATTGAGAAATAAACGTCTATGTCTATGATGTACTTAATATAAAACTCACATATCAATGTTTCAAAAAAGTACCTTATTTGTCTACATGTATGTCCTCCTTATTTTTGGTACCTACACTGAAAACAATTAAGTGGGTTTCAAAATTTCAGGAAAGTTAGCTTCAGTTATCATAGCGTAGCTTCTACTGCCATGGTCGTGTGGTTTAGTGAGTACTCGAAAAATTACACATTACGCAAAATGAGAAATAGCCAAGCGACGGGCTGAAACGAGTTGCGGGCGAATCGCGGCGGGTCGTTTATTAACGTATACGTCGAGTGAGAACGAACTCAATTTACAATGTGAACTAGCTTAAAGCTAATTTACTAACTAGCTTCAGTTCTGCCCGCGACTTCGTCCGTGTGGAATTCGCTATTAGCGTTCCCGCGGGAACTACGCGGTTTCTGGGATAAAAAGTAGCCTATATGGTTGACCAGTGTTACAAACTACCCCCATACCCCCATTTTTACAATCCATCTAGTACTTAGTTTTCGAGTTAAATCCGGACATACATACATATGTATGTTAAACATATGTATGTAGTGACAGTATTTTTTTCTAAAAAACGTTATTTTGTGTTCCAAAGCTGTATTATGAATACCTAATATCAAGGTTTTTTTTCATTTTTGAGAAAAGCACTATATAAGCCTCGGCACGTGAAAGGCTTTGCAGGCTTCGTACATATTAAAGGGCCTCGGCGAAGCCTCGGCCCTTTAAACCAGTACTCAGCCTGCAAAGACCTACTTTCCCGGCCACGGCAATAATGTACTATATACTAAATCACGTCGCCTTAAATCCTGTCGCATTTCATAACGTATAGTAGTGTCTTCTTTATAGCTTTTCTCTCATTAACCATTAAATGTTTTCCAATAATCGTAAAACTTTACACTACCGGGCACTGGCCACGAAATGTCGAGTGTCCTATTCTAAAAGCAGCAAGACAAACGATAATGTCGCCTTGACAAATGGCCGTAACGGAACGCCGTCGAAAAAAGTCGAGCGAAAAAAATTGATGTCTCACGACCGGACGATTTTGGTAGATTATAGAGACATAGGCCGTAATGGATACTTAGACGAGATTGTCGGCTATGAAGACGCAAAAATAAATTTATTTGGCGCGATGACAAATGTTGCGTGTTTAAAAAGATTTTGCACTGAAACTTGGATGTTATGTCACAGAATATTTATTAGTAATACATACAGAATGGCCACGGAATCACCCGCCTGAATCTAGCCGGCGCGCAACTCGCGCCCAACTCGCCCTTACCGACATTTGTTTCATCCGGAGATCGTGAGTGAATCGTTGGCCCGCGTAATGGTACATACACATTTATAAGTGTACAGACGTCCTCGCACGCACACAGACGTCCTCGTACGCGATATTGACACTCGAATTGTGTTCGAAATCATCCTTTTATAGGCCGTGTGCGCCCTCTGGTTATGTCAAATGAGATACCTATACAAGATACCTCGGATTTTTCGTACCTTTTAACCTGTCCGAACATCGTTAACATAATAACCATAGGTAATTAATAAAGTTGTAAACATTAATCAATATACTTTTCTCAAACATGCTCGGAAATGTTCGTGTTACTTTCAAAAAAAGAAGACGCGAGGCTGTCCATTGCCGGCCTTGGCCAGCAAAAACATTATTGTCGTGTGTGTTTTTTTTATTCGCTTGCTATTTGAGACACCTCTGTAGAGAAACTGACAAATCCATGGCGGTAATAAGTACAACTTCCATGGCCAAATCATCCACGATCATGGAAGTAGTAAATACTGATGTGGGGTAAGTGCGCCTAAATTTATTTCGCCCCTATGATGCCTTGTAAACAGCCAACTACTAGTTGAGTAATATTTTAATAAAAAAATTTTTTTTATAGGTTTCGATATATTTATGTTAGGCGCACTTACCCCATCCTGGCGCACTTGCCCCGACTGACCTTACGTATTTCCTCGCTGTTTGAGAATAGTACATTACAGACCTAGGGTGGTGAATTCGTAAATGTCCCAGATCGCAGGTTTCTGTGGCCCGAACCGAAGGTGAGGGCCATAAATATACGATCTGGGGCTTTACGAATTACCGCCCGTGGTTTGTCAAAAGTTTTACGTCTTGCCTTGGCCAAGAAGTGAGATTTTATCTCCGCGTAGCAATGGAAAAAAAAGTGTTGACACTATTGACATTATTGATTTTTTCAAGAAGTAGTGCTGCATACTTGGACCAAGGAAAGACCTTTATTTCAACCGTCATAACGCAAAATCAATTTCTTTTTTTACGCGAAATCTACGGCACGGAAAATTCTGAGATTTTTTTCTCTTGATACGGAAGGTATTCCTATCCCTAAAAAAAATAATCGAGCACATTGTCATTTTTCACCCATAGCCAATTGTCTAGCCGTGCCTGAAACGTGATACTTCCCAGGCTAATAAGAAGAACATATGTTATATAATATCAATATTTCATTGCATGTTTGAGAAAAAAACAATATTAAAGAGACCTTGACACTGTATTCACCAAGTCAAGAAACTGTTCGTTATAAATTACAATCAATAAAGAACCACACACAGGTATGGCTGTAAAATATCTTTTAAAATAATTCAATTTAAATACTGAATAAAACCGCAGTTCTTGCAATATCGCAACAAGCCAAGCTGTACAAAATGTAACAACACAACGTAGCAAATTTATTTTCTGGAAGAGCTCATATCAAACGTCAAATCCTTTGGTAGGACACATTTCAAGGCAGATACAATCTCTATGACAAAAGTTATGTTTATTCTTCTTTCCGCAATTCGGACCGTAGGAATGAATGGGTTTGGTAAAAATGTTACACAATTTTCTTGTGAGCTTTATCATAACCGTAGGTCCGAATTGTGCGTTGTCCGCATAAATAATGAAGATAAAATATTACTATTTATACTACAATAGCTTATTACGTCCCAATGCTGAGCACAGACTTCCTCTCAACGCTAGAAGGTTTGGACTATAGCCCCAACGCAGGCCTAGTGCAAATTGAGGACTTTAAAATTTACTCTATGCAAGTACTCATAGTATCTAGATAGTAAGAAAATGTTTCTGTAATAATTGGCCCTTACTGTCTATCTTGTTGAAGGCCTACCGACAGCTCGTCTACCGGTTCGCGGACGCCACTCCAGGACCCTGTCCTGCGAGCAATGTGCCCCGCCCACTGCCACTTAAGGTTCGCAATTCTTCGGGCTATGTCGGTGTCGGTGAGCTGTCGGTAGGCCTCCAACAAGATGGAGTGACGACCTTGTAAAGGTCGCGGGAACGTGGTAGATGCGAGTGGCACAGAACCGGTCTGAGTGGCGCGCCTTGGGGGAGGCCTATGTCCAGCAGTGGACGTCTATCAGCTGAAATGATGATGATGATGAGTGTCTATTACAGCATATTTGCGTCCCACTGCTGCTGGGCACAGACCTCCTCTCATCACGAGAGGGTTTGGGCTATAGTCCCCACGCGGGCCCAGTGTGTATTGGGGACTTTGTGTGTCCCCAATCCACACTGGGCCCGCGTGGGTGGTCTTTGAATTAATTCGCAGATGCATGCAGGTTTCCTCACGATGTTTTCATTCACCGAAAAGCACAGTGGTTAATTCAAATTCAATTTCGCATATATGTAAATTTAGAGGTGCGAGCTGGAATCGAACCCAACCCTCTGCATGAGAGGCGGTAGGTAGAACCACTAGGCCACCACGGCTTCTATCTAATACTGGCTATCCAAGTACATTTAATGCATTAAGAGAGTATATATATGAAATCTATCTATCATATGAAAATATACTTTAGTGCTACTCTATTGAGTACTCTACTCTACTGATCTATTTATCAGCTCCTTAGAAACTTAAGTCACTTGGAAAATTAAGCGGCTGATGGAATTGATTCTGTCGGTCCTTTGAAAATTGGGAATGTTTTTTCATTCCAAGGAGTATTTTTAATCTACTTTCCTCACAGGAAATAATTATTAGAAAAATGTTATGGCGATTGATGATTATGTCTTATAAATACTAGTCATTTCAATTAATACAAAATATTAATGGAAATTCCGACCATTTCGATTATCGTTGAGCATTTATTATTACAGCGTAGATGATCATGTTTCCAATGTTTTTGTATATGAATAATCCCACCCAACTCATCTTGGGTGTAATCCACAAACAAACAATCAAACTCTCGATATGGCGCTCGTTTATTTTAGTTTCGAACACAAACACGCGATTATAATAGGCTGTTCAGACGAAATCTAATGGTGCCGCAGTTCGATGATAATTAATGCGGTTCAATTATCTTGCTAATTAACTCGTGATGCGTAGAAATGTCGATTCGTGTTAAGCTTGCATTAATTGTCGTCTGAAATCCGTACAATTCATGTCACCTACACCGGCCTACGATTGTTCACAGAACAGATAGCCGCTGCGCGATGGTGAGTGATATGTTTGAAATAAAGGCTACGGGCCGGAACGGCTGTCGAGTGTCGATATGGGTCGTGGGAATTAGCTAGATGCGGGTAGGTAGTCCAGGAAATTCCGTGTGAAAGAAAGAAAATAAATACTTTGTTCATATGTTCATTTATTTAAATTACAGCATGTTAGAGTGACGAGCCTTGTAAACGCTTTAGACTGACCTGATGCTGATACAAATTCTCTTAAACTGCATGAAGATACTTTGCAGAGGATGATAAACTTCTACGAGTAATAATATTGAACTTTGTTTTTCGTAGCCTTGAAAAAATACAATACCTACGTTTGGTTTTAAGGTAAGGTTTGGTCTTTTGCTCTTCAGGCTGCCAGATTGTGGAACGGTCTACAATTACATGTTAGGAAGGCTTCCAGTAAACCCGCTTTTAAAAATAAATTGCATAAATATCTCACAAAGCAGATTCCTAAGGTTTTATTCATCCTGTCCTCATCATTCATCACCGATTATATATTTTGTATTCATGATTACAAGCGTACATATCTCTTCGGTCCCCCGTTACGTCGACCAGCCTCTTACTTACCTCTTTTATTTATTTGTATATGTAGGTGTATTTAGTATAAGTACTCGTATATACATATATTTCTATGCTAGTGTCTAAGTATATTCAGTAATATTGTTTTTTTTGGCACTGCCCATAACCATTTTCTGCCTTACCTAAAGGTTGACTAGTAGAGAATGACTTGAGGCATTAAATCCGCCTTTTTTGTACACTAAGTTATCTTTATGAGCAATAAAGTTTAAATAATTAAATTTATGAGGCAGTTGTAATTTAAATTTGACGTATATAAGCAGGTATTCTAAAAAATGAGCGTGCGCACTTTTTATACATGAAGGATGTTTAAAATTGGAAACATACTTACAACTTAATCAAATTTATTTTACAGCAATATGGCTTAATTAGTAGTGATAGTAGTAATTAGTCAATCAATCAATCAAACATTTATGCAGCAAATTGGCCACGTTGGGGCACTTTTAAATGTCAGAAATGAATTTAGCAGTGCTTCCTAGACCGATTGCTTGAGAAGAAGCGCGTCAACAAACTCAGCAGAAGGGCTTTTTTTGAAATATCCACATACAAATTCAGAGTACATATTGGTACCTATTACATGTATAAAATATATATTAAAGGTACGTACTAATATTACATTTAAGGGATGTATAGTCCCTAACTTAAACGTAAATCTAAGAGATGTCTACAAAGGTCTAGAAAAAAAAACAATACTTAATAGTAGCTACGTATTTGGTTGGTAGTTTTGCAACCTCCCAAAGTTCTTCGTCTGCGGGCATTAGTGAGGATCTTTCAGTCAAACGTAACGGGTTGCGGGATTCAATAATATTCTAGAAGAGTCTTGCTAGCAAAATTTTAGATCTTGAACTTATATTTCGGACAGATATATCATGAACATTTATTGATACAACTGAATCTAATCTATGAAGTGATCACTTTACAACAGTCTTGTATCTATTAGAAGACATTGCCAGGTTTGTAAGGTATAGAAAGTTACAGTACGGTCTTAATTACTGCATTCTTCATTGGGTATATCTGCTCTGACTGTGGCTCCACTTCGCTGGTCTATCATTTACTTATATTATAATCATAAAGCATTTTATCCGCGCAATTACACTTAACGTACACAACAGCCTATTTACGTCCCACAGTCCCACAGCTGGGCCGCGAGGCCTCTTCGCATCCGAACTTAACACACATCCTTGAATCACTTCGCAGGTGCAGGTTATCTCACGGAGTTTTCCTACGCTGAAAAGCTCAATGGTAAATTAAAAATGTTGAATATCGCACATAAGTAAGTTCAGCCAGATTCTGATACCTAGAACACTAAAGACTAGACGTAGTACCTAATTAGGCGATTGGTTCGGGGTTAAAATGGACCAAGTTCCAAACTTTAAAAATTAACGAGATTGTTGTTTTATTTTTAAATCAATAACCTGTTTACTTATGTCAAATTATTTTCCCGTAAATGCTTTCAAAGAGTACATTTCTTTCACCTCCGAATCGGATGTCAGATTGTGAGCTAAGTGGGTAGCCATGTGGGAGCGTCAAATGCCTTATTGCATTCAGCTGAGTGCAGCGATTCGAATTCCGGTCTCGCTGCATCTCAGATCCCACGTCACGTACATCCGAGTTTGGTGGCGTTTTATATTTTAGAATAACATCGGAATACAATGCTATTTCAACGTAAATAAAGTCGGTTGACTGGGGACCTGGATCTGCATCTGGGGCGCTCTGGAGAAGTGACACGTTTTTATTTGAGGGGATTAAGACGAGCAGAGATCTTTGGTTAAAATAAAGCGCAAAAATAGATTTATTTAGGTGAAATTTGGTGTGGAGATAGTTCGAGTCCCGGAGAAGGACATAGGCTACTTTTATTCCGGAAAAACGCCTCGTACCCGCGGGAACGCTGTTATATCTAATTCCACGCGGACGAAATCGCGGGCAGAAACTAGTGTGTTAATATTATGTAATTATTATAATTATATACCTACATAATATTATATAATTTATGTTCTTCATGACGTCGTTAATACGATAATGCGAGTATTACTTACTTTCTCAGTATCTCTTCCAGTGTAAGAATCATTTGCTATTCATTGCCAATTCGGCTCGTTATCGACTAGAACAGGGCGGTGTCAATAGGGATTTACTGGCGCCCCGGGCGGTTTCACTCCTAGGGTGATAAAGTACTGTCTGAGATACTGTTGGTAGGTCTTAGAGTTGGAAACTCGATAGTTAGGTAACTTGGTAATTACACTAATAGAGAGCTACAATTAGGTTTTTGAAAATTTCTCTAAAATGAATTAAATACGATAACGATTTTGCATCAATTGGGCCGCTCACTATTAAGTTTTTTTTCGTTTTTTTTTTAATACGGCATTATTTTATTTAGAGTTTTATTTCATTTGAATGAAAGTAATTGAAATTGAGAGAGACGTTTTCCGTGAAAACTTAGGGATAAGTCTAAGGGACTTGCCATACGGCGACTTTTTGTAGCGATAGTCTTTCATTCTAAGGCACACGGTGAATTTTTGTAGCGATGCATAGCGATGGCCATCTTTGTCCCTTTTCCACATGTAAGAGTAAAAAGGATAACGTTAATAATGTCGCAACTGCATCGCTACAAAAATTCACCGTGTGCCTTAGAATAGTCGCTGTCCCTTACTTCTTCACTGCAACGCACTAAGTAATTACAGTACGAGTACTTTTACGTCACCCTTGGCCGTAAAGTGGGATTTTCTGCCAAGGTAAAACTTTAAACAAACCACGGGCGGTAATTCTTAAAGCCCCAGGTCGCATATTTATGGCCCTCACCTTTGATTTGGGTCAGAAACACCTGCGATTTTCTGCGATCATTTTCGGCGGACTGATCATATTTTTTCCTAAATGAAAGGTAATGTACGGATAATTATGTGAAATTGAGATGTATAATATATCCCTTCAATCGCATAGACAATCAAAGTGTACCTTTTGGCTTGGAATCTTGAAAAACTGCTATATCTACAATATCTACCACCCGCGCCATCTATTATCGTAGAGGCTACATAAAACCGTGAGTTTTCACCTTAACGAATTCATCACCCTAGGTCTGTAACGTACTCTTACTTTTCTACCTCTATTCTACTTGCAAATAAAACGTACACATAGGCATAAATAATACTTCGTATGGACCCGGCCTAACGTAGATACATGTCATGTTTCCCCACTTCATTGGTGTCCAATCCAAAGTTAAACTTGTATCGTGACACTAAAGCTGGGTCACATTTTTTCAACAACCAGACGAGTTTTTAGATACTGAGAGACAGTTTCGAAAAAAGTTTTTTTAAAAACGCTTATTGTCACGCACGCTCGGTGACAGAATTTTGGATTGGACACCGTGGAAGTGGGGACATATTACGTGTACGTTAGACCGGGTCTATATTATTTACGTCTATGAACGTACACCATTTGCTATCTAACAATGCCACCGTTAGTTTTCCATTTAAATGTAATGGCCGTCTATCGTCGTGTACAGAAGCTCTGTTTGAGTTACAATTCAGCCAAATTGGAATCTAGTTGTAATCTGCGCTGGTCCATTTAATAATAGTGGTGTGTATATTCGATCGTACGATACTTTTGACTATATCCATCCATACGACTAATTCAGCCAAAAGACGTCCACTGCTGGGCATAGGCCTCCCCCAAGGCTAAGCTCGCCTTAGATCGGTCCTGTGCTACTCGCTTCCATTGGATTCCCGCGACCATTCACGGCTAAATAAATAAATAAAGTCTTTTAATTTCAAACATCTTTCATATATAATTTAAGCCGCTGACCCGCTTTTGATGAAATTTGCGACGATTATGCTCTGGACTACAGGGAAGGGCATAGTCGTCTTTTCATCCCAGATATACAGATCATACTTACTTATTTAGTCCTATTACCTAGTTCCCGCGGGAATGAAGATCACGGTCAGGGGCTAGTTTACTATCATTATTAATTTGGTTCCCTACAAAATAGAGCTTATAGTTAGTTCATTGTAAATACCTACATTAAGCATAATAAATTATTATATTAGGTGTGTTGCGACGAGCCTTATTGGGGGAGGCCTAAGGCATGTTCAGCAGTGAACGTCTTTCGGCTGATATTAATGACAATAATGTGGTTTTCAATATACCTACCTATTTGCTTACTACTACTACTAAAGCCTATTTACGTCCCACTGCTGGGCACAGGCCTCCTCTCATCACGAGAGGGTTTGGGCTATAGTTCCCACGCGGGCCCTTCCTATTTGCTTATTCGAATGAAATAATTTTATAACATTTTAAAGCATAATTTGGATACCAAAACACGAGTATTTTACAGTATTGTCAACATCGACACTGGTGCATCATTAGTGCAGATGTCAACAAACACTCCGATTGTTTGCCTCATCACTGTATTCGTTGCATTAAAATACACCCTCAGTGCACTACTGACCTCATTGTATCATGTAGTACACACTACTTCAGCCTATTTGCGTCCCACTGCTGGGCACAGGCCTCCTCTCATCACGAGAGGGTTGGGCTATAGACCCCACGCGGGCCCAGTGCGGATTGGGGACTTCACACACATCTTTGAATTACTTCGCAGATGAGTGCAGGTTTCCTCACCATGTTTCCCTTCACCGAAAAGCTCAGTGTTAAATTCAAATTAATTTTTGCACATAAGTAAACTTAGAGGTGCGAGCCAGTATCGAACCCCGACCCTCTGCATGAGAGGCGGTAGGTCGAACCACTAGACCACCACGGCTCTTTAGTATATACTAACTAACTATTATGTAAACGATTCAATATTTTAATGATTTAGATGAAAATTGACTGTTTTAATCGACTTAAAAAAAATACTTAGGTCATTAACTCGAACACGTGTGTATTTAATTTTACTACTACAGATTATTCAATTATTCCATTATTAGTTCTAATCAAATCAATCATCAATATAAGTATTTAAAACTAATTCGTTAGTGACTGACTGATAATGATGACAACGCACAGCCGAAACTACTAGTCGAAGAGAGCTGAAATTTGGCATATAAGTTTCTTGGGGAGTGTATGGGAGCACTGAGAGAGGATTTCTGGAAATTCCCACGGGAACGGGAACAAAAGAAATGGGCTTATGCATCGCGGGCAAATGCTAGTAAGTACGTACTTACATAAAACTCTTCCATAACCTGATTGAGTGACGGACAAACGACGCACAGCCGAAACTAGTAATCGTAGAAAGCTGAAATTTTGTTGTGGAGTGTAGAGGAGCACCTAAGAGAGTATTTCCCGAAAATCCTACGGGAATGGGAAAAAATGGGACGTAAAATTGTATTTTTTGTGAAATGGAGAGCGTGAGTGAATTTTACGATTTGATAGACTTGGCATCAACTCGATTTCTAGTTGGTGAGTGGTTCGTTTTAGAGATCAATTTTGAACGCTATTTTTATATCGAACTAGTTGGCTCGATGAACTTCGTATCACCACGGATTCCCATAGTACTAAGTTATTTAAAATAAAATCTTTATATAATAAAACAATAAAAAAATCACCCAAATTGGTCCAGCAGTTCTCGAGCCTTAGCCAACTAATACACGGCAATTCATCTAAATATATAAAACTCAAAGGCGACTGATTGACTGACTGACATAGTGATCTATCAACGCACAGCCCAAACCACTGGACGGATCGGGCTGAAATTTTTGGCGTGCAGGTAGATGTTATGACGTAGGCATCCGCTAAGAAAGGATTTTGCAAAATTCCCACGGGAACGGGAAAAATCGGGATTTTACTTTTTAATATTTCTGCGCATACGAAGTTGCGGGGAAAAGCTAGTTTCTATATATGAAAGAAGATTAGATACTATTTATATCAATTTAAGTAAGTTAAAAAAACCTCAACCGACTTTGAAACTTGTAATTAAATTTTAAGAAAGCAATAAATTTAATCCCGTTTAGGTTGGAAAATAAAAGTCAGCAGTTAACTTCGTTACGGCGAGCAGTTGAGCTCTTGAATCTCTCTTAAGGGGACTTAATTTTATTTATAACTAGGTGTCGTCGAGCACGGAATGCGTTAAAGCGAGGTTTTCTTAGGTGAAAATACATTGAAAAAAAAAAATGGTTGTTTGTAAAGTCGGTTTACGGACGATTATTTTTATACGTGATAACGTCACGTAACGTTACAACGCTACTATTGCGTCATGTTTCACCGTGGGCAGCCGGCATTCATAAATGTTTAAGACGTTGTCAATAAGCTTCTGTATTATTATGTGATTCCAGAGGTTTAGGAAATAAACTTGCCTAATCTATTAAAGGTGGATTAAAGAAGAATTTGAGTTTACGTCAATCTCTGCCTGTCTGTCTGTTTTATCTCTTCACGCTTCAACAGCTGGGCCGATTTAGATGAAATTTACTACCGAGACATTTTGATCCCCGGGGAAGGACATATCGTAATTTTATTCCCGGAAAAACGCATAGTTCCCGCGGGAACGCGATAACCAAATTCGACCCGGGCGCAGTCGAGGGCAGAAGCTAGTTATAAATATTTAACAGTCCACCGACCGGTGTCTAGAGTATAAAAATAAGATACATAAATAAGGGTTACTGAAAAATTAATTGCTCGCAGCTTATATTACCAGCTAAGCATGAATCGGACTTAAACACTTGTAGGGTTCTGTGACTATGAATAATTTAACAATTATCATCTCTACACAAAAAGTCTTCCGAGACCTGCCACACTGACTCACACACACCGCCGTCCGTCGTATTTCTGCAACCTTCACCCGCAGGCTCATTGCGTTTGTCCACTTGGTTCGACTCATTTGGTTGGGATTGACACAAATACAATATGGAGTTGCGCATATCACTACATAGGTAGTATAAAGGGCGCTTCAGACGACCCTACTTGCAAGGGTTGCTCCACACAGCCCTGCAAGCAGGGCCTGCCGCAGTGGTGTTTGAGTAACTAACAACTGAAACTACTCATTACATTAGTGTGGCTTTATTGAACGTTGAGTCGTGTTCTCAAGTCCTTTCGTATTGTTTCTATATAGAAAATGTCAGTTTTTAACATTTGAAGTAGACAACCACAGAAACGTTATCATCTCAAGCTATAGATATAAAATAGCGACATAAATCGGCCCGACCGCGCTACACACGACCCTGCTTGCAGGGTGAAGATTGGGGAGATCGTGTGTTTCCTAACTAATCTATGGCGTCGGGCTCGCAGGGTGCCCTTGCGGCCCTGCGGCAGGGTGAGCAATTAAAATGTCGGCCCTGCAAGCCTACAGAGACGGCACGATTTGGCAGTGGTCCTGCATGCAAACCCTGCAACAAGTAGCGTCCTCAAAATAAAGTCGCTTCCTGCCTCTCTGTCCCTATGTATGCTTAGATCTTTAAAACTACGCAACGGATTTTGATGGGTTTTTTTTAAATATAGAGTGATTCAAGAGGAAGATTTTAGTATATAATTTGTTATAGTTTAACGCTCAATTCCCGCGGGAACGCTATAACCGAATTCCACGCGGGCGAAGTCGCGGGCAGAATCTAGTATTCGTATAAAAAAAACACTGGTTGTGTTCGGCATCGGAAACCTAAAACCTAATGCAATACCACAGCAGATCGTGGTTCTATACTTATTATTTTTAATGGCATTGTTGCTAACGAACACACCGGCCGTTTGGTAGTCAGTGGTATCATTTAATGCCTCAATGCTGATAACAACCAGGTTATCGCACCGGCTATCTTACCTTCTTACTGGAACATACTTAACGGTGCGAGTATAATTACCTACTGCTTGGTGGTGGGTAAGAATGGAGGGTTACCGATAACGCATCTTTCGGTAGTAGTTCCAGACGCTATTCTAGAACTTTCTAATCCCGTCTGCTATCGGTTTTGCGAACATTGTACCCTGCCTACATTTAGTTGCGCAACATAAGAGAGTTTTTTACTAACGGGACCCTAAAAAAGGGGTGATTTACAAGAGTTATTAATTGCAAAAGTAAAAGAAAACGTGATGCGCCTTCTTCGCTAAATTAAGTCTCGACAAGACGTTTTAATAAATGGGCTTATTGGACGAATATAATATTGCGTTTAATTTATTTTGCTTGAGACATTAATGTTTCTTTATTGACTATTGGAAATGGAAATAATGAGCAAAGCATAGTGCTTATATAAATCCTTGATTGAATATTCAAAATACATACAATATATAATTATACCTGGTACTAATCGCCATTGAACAAGAAGTATAGCATACATCAGGGAGTCTTATCGCTGCAAAACGATCTCTACTAAACGACATTTGGTTTGGAGAGTGGAGATGAAGAAAGCACAAGCAAGATTGGTAGGTTGTGTCAGAAATAAAGACACGTTGTACCTATTTATTAAAGTTTTTCTTCTATGGATCATTGATGAAGATTACCTGGCGATTTGTCAATTATGAAAATGAATTAAAGTAGATACTTTTGTAATAACGATTCATTGAAAGCGTGAAAGAGCGTAAATTGACCAATCATAGTGGCCATATTTTTCATACCTTCACACTAGATGAATTTCAATACAATCCTTCTCAGATCACGTGACACGTTATACGTGTTAATTTGATTCTTTTTTTTTTATTAAATCCATTCCCTGGAACATTACAAAGCTCGACAATCCCTAGCAAGTGAATATTCCTTGAATCGTCTACATCCCATTACATGGTTGCTAAATTAAAACCGAAGCAGACGCGACATGCGCTCAGTCCAGACGTGTGGTGTGCAGATAAAAGGACGTTGCCCGACTCTGAATCGCGAATTAGACAAACTAAACATAGAGTACGAGTTGTTATTGTACTGTTATGTTATTAAGTCAGTTACGGTTTTCGGATGCAGGAGAATGGAGATCGAGAGATATAAATACTTATTTA
Organism: Aethes cnicana; assembly: GCA_963971205.1. Classification (NCBI taxonomy): domain Eukaryota; kingdom Metazoa; phylum Arthropoda; class Insecta; order Lepidoptera; family Tortricidae; genus Aethes; species Aethes cnicana. The sequence goes on from OZ020286.1 coordinate 2,229,796, forward strand.
TGTTACCATACTTCAAATTAACATTATAATTAATTTAACTGCAGACGATCGATTTAAGACCGAAATAATTGTCTATTCCATTAATAAGTAATAAATAACTAATGGACGAACAGTGCCTAACGGATTATGTCAAAATATATGGAGCAAATTGTCATTAGAAAATACGTTCCAATATGCTAATAACGCCTCTTTATAACGAAGCCCAAACGGGTGCCCGAGCTAGGCAACGCATTCGAGATCTTAAGGTTTCTTAATGGGGATCACAGGAATTCGGTGTGCATGAGCCGCAGTGACCACTTACCATCAGGTGGGCTGTGCGCTAGTTTGCCTATACCATTGGTATAAAAAAAAGTTCAAATGTTCGGCTTTGCGTGCTCTGGTCGAGCTCGAGTCAACAAGTAGGTACTGTCTGTTTAATATTGTAGGGTTAAATGATAAGTTTTAGCAAACGTCCGATAAACATGCAAATTGACTACCTAATGAACATAGATATATTACAGTAACACCGATCACGAGATAGCTGATCGCTTCTTTAATAGGAAGCTAAAGAAAACCAAGTTATACAGAAAATGTATACCTTTAACTTTTTATCCCAACACCCCTCAAATTGATGGATCAATGGGAGATATCCCCTTGAATTGAAGCAAACACAAAAGTTAAGCCAGAATAAATGCGATCCCATTAATCTTTACCCTAAAAAGATACCCTCTATAGGTTTTTTGAATAACAATGAACATGTTAAAGGCTTTTGTATTGAAAATATCAGAAAATATACAAGTATGAATAAAAACAGAATTCAACGACATCGTAATCTCCTTCATTCATCCGTCTATTATCGAAGATTTACAACGTTTAATAAAAAGACTGTTACAATAGGGATGACGACAACTTTTTTTCCTTAGTCTATCAGGAAGATTATTGAAAAATATTGGACACGTATTTTTTTCTTTTTTCACGTAATCAAACTTATACGGAGATACCTATATTGAGTTGAAATGTCGCGTGACGTCACGGTTGTTGTGTTCCGGTAGGGGGTTAAGGCAGCCGGTGAAATTTCTGGCACAAAGGCATACCATCTAGGCCTCAGGGTAGGCAACGCATTCGAGAACTTATGGTTTCTTAATGGGGGATCATAGGATTTCGGTGTCCATGGGCCGCAGTGAGCACCTACCATCAGGTAGGCTGTGCGCTCGTTTGCCTATATTTTGCCTATATCATAGGTATAAATATATATGTAAAGTTCACATTAGAGATAAACTAGGATAACGTGGCCCGTCTCTCCGCAATACTATTAAAAACTACGTACGTAAGTATACTCAATTGGCTACAGTCTAAAAAAATGGCCTAAAATCATCAAACCAATGATTGCTATTAGAAAAAAATGAATGTCTAATTTTCATCATCATCGAAGTAGCTCATTTGAGAAAATTATCGTGGGGACTAGAAGCGACCGTCCCATTTAGTGAAGCGTCATTGAAAATGTCAAAACATGGAAATACCATAAGTAAAAAAGCTACACAGCATTTAGAATATGGAGTGTGGAATGTGTCTTGGTAAGGAGCGAAATCTTATATGGCGAAACAGTTGAAAACGTGTCCAGCGGATTTTATAAGCAACAAAACAAAACACACTCTATTCACAACCGTTTTCGCTGCGTTTTCGCCTCAGTAGCGGCATCTGAAGGCGCTACTGCAGACTATCCGCCTAGGTGGCATGACTGGAGTGACGACCGCAGCGCCCCCAACCTACCCGATTTGGTGTCCACTTTTGGAACTATAAAGATTGCGCTCCTTTACTTCAACTCTCCATAATTTAGAAATAAAATGTTTTTTTTTAAACTAGCTTCTGTCCGCAACTCCGTCTGCGTGAATACCTCGTAGCCCATGTTGCCCGTGCTCGTAGCCTGCCCGGGATTCGAACTATCTCGCTATCAAATTTCATCTAAATCGGTCCAGCGGTTAAAGCGTGAAGAGGTAACATCGTGAGGAAACCTGCAGGCATCTGCGAAGCAATTCAAAGATGTGTGTAAAGTCCCCAATCCGCACTGGGGCCCCGTGGGGACTATAGCCCAAGCCCTCTCGTGGCGAGAGGAGGCCTGTGACCAGCAGTGGGACGCAAATAGGCTGTAGTAGTAGTAGTAAGTGATTTTTAATAAAGTGCTCACCTACTGTTTCTAGAGCTGTGCGGGAAATATAGGCGGGATGATTTTAATATGCATTCAAAACAAACGGAGATTGGCTATTGACATCAAATTTCGCTTTCAGACGTCACTCAATTCAGAAATTTCAATAAACAAGAGCCGTTTCCGTAAAAAATCCATTCTGACTGCACAAAAGCAAAGATAACCAATTTTGAAAAGAACGAAATTGATTCAATTCATAAATATTTTACTTTCATCTTTTTCATGACTTTTTATGCGGGAAGGGTTGTTTTTGGAGTTCCGTAAATAGATTATAGATTAACAAAAAAACGGAACCTTTTTCATAGAATTACAATCACACTTTTACAATCAATCAATTTTATAAACTAATACCTATCTATGATAATATCAAGTCTACGTTACGTACTTTTGTTGTACTAAATGGAACTCCTCCTTAAAACGCGAGTGTTTACCCGACTGTGCTAGAAGGAGGGTTATGTTTTTCAAGTGTAAGTATGGTTGTATGTAAGTATGTATATATATTTCTTTGGCACGCTCTGTAGCCTAAATGGCTTGATGGATCTTAGCATGCTAGGTGTCGTTAGATTCGTTTTCATTGTGAGAGTGACACTGGGTAGGTATATCAAAATTGAAAAAAACAAAATGGCTGACTTTTGGAGGCATTTTAAACGTTTCTAATTATTCCTATATTATTGTAAATTATTGTAAAAGCCTATCGAGTGGGGTATCAAAATAAAAGGTTTAATGAACGGATTACAAAAATATATAATGTGATATCAAAAGTTCTGCAGTCGGTATGTAATTTTTCAAATAGAGTTATTGACGCAATCATATCCGATTTTTTTATTACGAAAGAAGTCAAAAGCCTTAAATAACACGATCTGCTAAAATATGAACTCGGCGAGATATTCCGGTTGCATCTCTCAGCAAGCGAACGAAACGCAGCCTGCATACAAATTTTTGCGTTTTGTTATTCCTCGGGACATCATGTGGTCCTTCGACGCTGCGAGGCTTTGGTTTATTTTCATTCAGGTTTAAGAAAGCATTCTTACCCAGGGGGGGGGGAAGTACTACAACCAACTACTACTACCTATTTTCGTCCCACTGCTGGGCACAGGCCTCCTCTCATCACGAGAGGGTTTGGGCTATAGTCCCAGTGCGGATTGGGGACTTCACACACATCTTATAATTTATTCGCAGATGCGTGCAGGTTTCCTCACGATGTTTTCCTTCACCGAAAAGGCATAGTGGTTAATTCAAATTGAACAAGCAAGCAATTGAATTTAATTGGCAAGTACATATTCAGCTTCAAATCCAGGTGGAACAGATAAATTTTTTCGGAGCATTTTTTATGCGGATGCCCCCTCCTCGATACGCCCACGAGCAGACGCTTCTGCTAATTTAAATATACTTTTCTCAAATATGCTCGGAAATGTTCGTGTTACTTTCAAAAAAAGAAGACGCGAGGCTGTCCATTGCCGGCCTTAGCCAGCAAAAATATTATTGTCGTGTGTTTTTTTTTAATTCGCTTGCTATTTGAGACACCTCTGTAGAGAAACTGACAAATCCATGGAGGTAATAAGTACAACTTCCAAATCATCCACGATCATGGAAGTACTAAATACTGATGTGGGGTAAGTGCGCCTAAATTTATAGGTTTCGATATATTTATGTTAGGCGCACTTACCCCATCCTGGTGCACTTGCCCCGACTGACCTTACGTATTTCCTCGCTGTTTGAGAAAAACATTATATATACCTCGGCCGCAATTGCGATTGCCGGACTCGTACTAATAGAAGGCTTCGCTTCGCTCAGCCTTCTAACTGACTCGACCGGCAATGCGCTACTTGGCGGCCTCTGCAATAATGTACTATAGTTCGTTCTTATTAAATGACATCTCTATTGAATGGATGTTTTGTCAATACCTATCGAAGTAAGAGCCTAAGGTTCAGAAGTAATAAGTAGGTATTTAAAAAACCGGACAGTCCAAAGTGCAAATGTTTTTTTTTTAATTTAATTTTTGTAACACGCTTTTATAGCTGACTGTACTTTTCTTTGTAAATCCTTCAATCCTTCATCAAGGCGAGCCCAAATTCGATGGTTTTATGTAGTTGTATTACGGAGTATGGCCATGCTATGGCCACCTTCCAGCTCCATCGTCAGATCAGTTCCATACGTCATCATAATATTACATTGTCACGCGATTTACATATTCGTGCAAAATTTCAGCTCAATCGGAAATCGGAAAGTGGGTCAAATTTAACATGCAAGATCCCATTACATAGTCACATACAGGTCGACCTAATAAAAGCGTGTTAAAAATAAAGAACATCCATATATCCATATAATAATATAAATGCGAAAGTAACTCGGTCTGTTTGTTACCTCTTCACGCTTCAACCGCCTGGACCGATTGAGATCAAATTTGGCATTGGGATAGTTAGAGACCCTGAAAATAACGTAGGATAAAGATTCTCTCTAATTTTCAAAAAAAAAAGACGGGTTCAACCATTTTAACGTGAAGATAGACCAAACACACTTTCACATTTATAATATTAGTGTGGATGACTTTCTTAGGTTCAATATAGATAAAAAGTAGTCTTATAAAGTAACTCCAGTTGAAGCCACGATATTATTTGAGTACGATCGTAGTGAATATCGTGAACTTATCATGTTGTTCCGATCGTCATGCATAACATCAAAAAGCCATATGGCCACGAAAGCCGAGATTTTTCATAGTTGTTACTAAGTAGGTAGTAACTGCAAGGAAAAAGCCGTGGTGGCCTAGTGGTTCGACCTACCGCCTCACATGCCGAGGGGCGGGGGTTCGATTCCGGCTCACACCTCTAAGTTTACTTAAGAGGGTTTACTCCGAAAGTTGGCAACGTTGCAAATAGCTGTCAAATATTTTGCTGTTTTCATTAATTTCTGAATATTACTGAATGAAACATGAATTATCGCTCTATGGTTGAATAAAACATTAATACTTAATGTTTTATTCAACCATAGAGCGATAATTCATGGATTGCAACAGTTATCATAGGTATACGAAATTTTTTGTATTATGGAAGTAACATCTTTTGAAAACTTTCCATCGCAGTTTCCATGCATTTTCGTGTAATCTTATCATTTGAATGCCTAACCAACAAATATAAAACCAGACGCGTCATTCAACCATAGAATGATATCTTCCTTTTTAATTCAGCAATATTGAGAAATTAATAAAAACAGCGAAACATTTGACAGCTATATGCGACGTTGCTAACTTTCGGGATAAACCCTCTTCAGTGCGAAATTCAATTTGAATTTACCATGAGCTTTTCGGTGAAGGAAAACATCGTGAGGAAACCTGCATGCATCTGCGAAGCAATTCAAAGATGTGTGTGAAGTCCCCAATCCGCACTGGGCCCGCGTGGGGATTATAGCCCAAACCCTCTCGTGATGATATAGGATACCTGTGCCCAGCAGTGGGACGCAAATAGGCTGAAGTAGTAGTAGTAGTAGTAGTAACTGCAAGTACCTCTATCTTGTTTGTTTAAATCTATTTAAGTAGTCTAGCAATCCTTTGTCTCGCTTGTCAGTTTTTAAAGGCTCAATAATTTCAAGTAAGTTACTTATGTGTTAACTAAAATACAAGTAGGTAGGCGAAAGTCTCCCCTTAACTAATAGGAGTTTAAAGGCAACGAATTTCTAGTAGACACACCTATTTTTTTAGGGAGTAGCAGCTAGTTAGAAGTGGTCTCCCTAAAATAGCTGCAGTTTCAGTTTATTTCTTTCGAATTCCTTTTTTTTTTGTCAAAGCAATGCTGGAGAATATGTTATTATTTTATTAACAGTTTTCTCACCGATGTATTTTTTTATTAATAACTAGCTTCTGCCCGCGCCTTCGTCTGTGTGGAATATAAAACTGCCGATAAGTTTTCTTTCCGACATCTGATTTTAATCAAACATAGCTTATATGTTGCTCCAAATGATGCTCTATCTACCCTTGAAAACTGCATTCAAATCGGTTCAGTAGTTTCTGAGATTAACGGTAACAAACAGACAGACAGACAGAAAGAAAGAGCCAGAAAATTACCCTTTTATTATAGTATAGATAGATAGATAAGGTTTAAATTTTTAGTCTGTAAGTTATACCGAACTAAAATTGCGGTGCCCAAACCGGGTTCATGTTCCCGACTACAACTTAACTTAAGATCTCAATGTAATGAACATGTTATACAATAAAGATTTATGATTATGAGAAGAAACACAGGGTTTTTATTATATAGTCCCATAATATAACCACATCTGTATTGCCCAGGAGTTTTACCGCTCCTTCTATGGCCATCCAAGCATCGCAGTAACACGATCGTTGCCTGTCTGCGACGGAAACTGGTTCAGGCTATCCCAAACCACTCGCTGTTCATATATTTCAGGGCAGCTGTTGTGTAGATTACAGCTCGGTATAATGTGGAGATAAGACTTCAACATTTCAGACGTGGAAAACAACTGAACATACGAGTATTTTTACTTTTATCCGTTGTTCATTTTGTTTCAAGATTTGAAATAGGCACTTACATAGATGTAATAGAATTGTCCATCACGTCACCATACCAGAACAGCCATTTACGACCCACTGCTGGGCACAAACCTCCTCTCATCACGAGATCTCTCCTCTGATCACACATCGGAATATCGCACGAGTGTTTTAAGCCTAATTATGTACAGTTGCATACACAACTTTATCTACACTCATTTTATAAATCCTCTAAGATGCTTCAAAATCAGTCCACAATGGCTGCGTTCCGAATCGCGCTCAGAGCACTTACATTACCTTGCACCCTTTTTCCTCTTGAAAGTTGACTCCTAAGAGGAAAAGAGATGCAAGGTGCTGTGAGCGCACTGAGCGTGATTCGGAACGCAGCCAATGCCGGCAATTCGAATACGTCAGTGTCATTCGATTTTCAGAAATCATAAACCAAATAGAGCCGACATTTGAATTTGTAAAAAATTTTCGTTCAGTCTGACTGAAGAATAAAGGCGATCATTGCTGTTGGAAGATGTTCGAAATTTGAACGTCATTATACAGCATCGATATTGATTTTGTAAAATGAATTTTACTGTATGACCACAGATAGGAAAGAAGGATGTCATTTCTACCGATTTTTGAACGCATCATAGAGGATTTATGATATGAGTATAGATAAAATAATTTAATTAGGGATGACGACAACTTTTTTTCCTTAGTCTATCAGGAAGATTATTGAAAAGTATTGGACACGTATTTTTTCTTTTTTCACGTAATCAAACTTATACGGAGATATATTGAGTTGAAATGTCGCGCGACGTCACGGTTAGGTACGATTTATACCTAACGGTGACGTAGTTAGCCCCCACTCTCCAACTTTAATGCGTTTTAACTTAGTCATTCTTTGTTAATTTGATGAAACATAAAAATACGTGTCTAATGTTTTTTTATCACCTGACTGACGGACTAATTAGAATTTCGATTTCTTCACTCTTTCGTCATCCCTATTCTGATAATAAATATGACCAATAAATATATGACATAATGATAAAAGAAATCGCATATTCTGCAGATGACTGTTGAAATTATTTATTTAGGTATTTATTTTTAGACTGAAAGCATGAAAGACGTTTAAAATAATAAATATTCTCAAATGCTCAGTGACTTTTAAATGAAAAGCATAATTTCTAGGTCCTTTTAAGCCGCTAACTGAGAAAATCTTCATTTAATTCTGTGGCCTGTGCTTTTAAAAATAGAGTCGTAGATTATTTGCTCTTCATAGTGCAAGCAAAATGAATAAAAGGGTAAGGTCTGTCCACACGAGCTCTTTTGTCTCGGTACGTGTAGACACAGCTTAAATAGAAGAGAGAGCTTGATACGTAATAAATTTCTGAATATGAAGTTGTGTGTGAATGTCTCTAAGGCATAGACGTAAATAATATAGACCCGGTCTAACGTACACGTAATATGTCTCCACTTCCACGGTGTCCAATCCAAAGTTCTGTCACCGAGCGTGCGTGACAATAAGCGTTTTTAAAAAAACTTTTTTCGAAACTGTTTCTCAGTATCTAAAAACTAGTCTCGTTGTGTGAAAAATGTGATCCAGCTTTAGTGTCACGATATAAGTTTAACTTTGGATTGGACACCAATAAAGTGACATGTATCTACGTTAGGCCGGGCCCATACGAAGTATTATTTATGTCTATGCTCTAAGGGTGTATGTCTCAAGCAGACTCTAATGGTGGGTTGATTCAAACCGTCCGTTAACCAAGCAGCGCTCGTTAAATATTTTACTATGGAATAAAATGACGTTTCTGTCTGGAATGACAACTCGGCGGCCATATATATAACGACCATGAACGTCAACTGTATTTGAATCAACCCAAGGCATTCAAATGCGCCTCTGTGTGAATGTTTCCTGTGCCAAATTCAGTAAAAAAATACCACTGCGCTTTTCAGTGAAGGTAACAATAAATGAAAATTATTTGAGCAATCCGTAATACCAGGGGGAGATCGGGGAAATGGTCCCAAACAGAGGATCGATCACCCGCCTGAAACCAGGCCAGTCGTCCCTTTTGTACCTAAATAATAATAATTGGTACTATCTGAGAGGCATTCAATGTTATAGTCCTTGGGTTGGCAACGCAACGCATTCGGCCATTATGTCCATCGGCCATCGTGACCACTTACCATCAGGTGAAATGTGTGCTCGTTTGCCAACCAATTTTTTTTGTTAATTATGATGGTGGTGAATGGTCCAACGCATTGATTATCCGCGTGGCGTGGCGTGTAAAAAATGAAACGTATCTAGGTAAAAATGTACGCCACAAACTTGTGTAGTAAACCAGGTATCAGTTTAAAAACTACTTGAAGCTCACCCACCTCACAGGAAAGCTACAAAAGTTTGTTAAAGTGCTCTCACTGACAATAGCGGAGCTTTAAAAGCTCAGAGCGGGGTGTTGGCCGCGGTATGAAAAATGGACGGCTTACAGAGCGGGACTTATGAGGAAACTAGCTTTCATCACGCACGTACAGACCGTCAGACATACAATTCAGACGTCGGAACTTTCCGCAATTCGCAGAGATTCGGAATGGCTTTATTTTATAAGGCTTTTAACACAAAAAGCATTGGTTGCAATTCTAAAACGGTGATCCTGAAATGGTGGGGCCCTAATTTTTAACCCAACTGCGGCAGAAAGGGGGTTATATTTTTCGAGTATATGTACATATATTTCTTTGGCATGCTCTGTATCCTAAACGGCTTGATAGATTTCAGCTTGTCAATGTAATTATAGTACGTACCTAGATGTATATTTTATACATGTAATGCAAATGTAAATTTTGTAACTATGTGGAAATGAAAAAAGGCCTTCTGCTTGAGTTTGTTGCGGCGCTTCTTCTCAAGCAATGGGTCTAGGAAGCGCTGGTAAATTCTTTTTCTGACGTGTAAAAGTGCCCCTATATGTAGCCAATTTGCTGATTAAATGATTGAATTTTGAATTTTTGGTGTTTTTAGATTCGTCTTGCATGTTAGAGTGACACTGGGTATATCAAACATTTGTATGCAGTGGGTTTTTTTATTTCTTTTTTCAATATCGTTAATACCTACCATATGATGATATAAAAGCCGTGGTGGCCTAGTGGTTCGACCTACCGCCTCTCATGCAGAGGGTCGGGGGTTCGATTCCGGCTCGCACCTCTAATTGTACTTATGTGCGAAATTCAATTTGAATTAACCACTGAGCTTTTCGGTGAAGGAAACATCGTGAGGAAACCTGCGCGCATCTGCGAAGTAATTCAAAGATGCGTGTGAAGTCCTCAATCCGCACTGGGCCCGCGTGGGGACTATAGCCCAAACCCTCCCGTGATGAGAGGAGGCCTGTGCCCAGCAATGGGACGCAAATAGGCTGTCGTAGTCGTAGTAGTAGTAGTAGTAGTAATACCTACCTGGACCTGGAATTTTATCGCTAAACTTAAAATCTATCTATTAAATGTTTAGTGTTCATTGTCTTCTCTTTATAATAACGACAAGATTGGCTTTTATGGCGTCATGAGTGTGACGTTATTACAATCGCTGGCATCCAGTTATGGCTTTGTTTAGTGGAACAGTACGGTGATAAAATGGAACATAAATATAACTTGTCAATGTCTTCAGTTGTCAATGTCTTAATTTTATTTATGTCGATGTTCCATTCCATAGAAGAACATCCATGGTTTTCCTTTCACAGGCTGTCTATAAAAATATATTTAAATACACGGATTTTTCATTAACGTAACAATCTTGTTTTCACAAAATATCCACACATCAAAAAATCGTATTACGAGTAAATTGAAACTTTAAATACTTAAATTACCTCCATAATAAATCGCGCTTCGTATACATTTAACTAGGTACCATTTATTTCATTGGACGTAGTAAAAAGTAAATAAAAAGTTCCCCGTTTTCCCCGAGGACTGGCACAAGTCGCAGAGCCTTCATAAGCTTTAAAAAACCGCCACTTGTGGAGTCATGCGCCGGGTGATCTGCATGTAAATTACTCGGTCCGCGCGACCCCTGCTTCCCCTCCAGGAACAGGGAAGCGCGGGTACCATTGACATCTATGAATAAATTCCAGAGGTTTGTGTTTGGGACGCGAATCTTGTACGCTCGTGTACTACGAACTATGAATATGTTACGGTTTTTATGAAGTTTCCTATATTAAGAGGGTTAGCATGTTTCAAAATGGATTATGGCGAAAAGGATTCGCAAAAGACTACTTTTAGGGATAAAAAGAAAGTGAAAAATGATAGAATTTATATTTTTGTACGAACTGTCTGTAAAAACTAGTTCATGGCTTGTTTGTGACATAAGTAGTAATTTTTAGCTGTACCTAAGTTTTATTACAAAAAAATGAAACTTTCAAGTGTGTAAGTATTTCAACCTAGACGAAGTCGCAAGAAAAAGATAAGCTAACTAGAGACTGTTTCAAGCCAAGTTCTTGTATAATACGTAATATTTGCAAATAAACTATTCTTACTAAAAGATGGAATTTAAAAATAATACCCAAGCTTGTCTTACGCAGGAATCCAAGAGAGGATCCATTTGTCGCCTTCAGCTCGGGCCCAAACAAACACTTTGCGCTAACTAGACGGCTCTAATGACGGAATAAATCATTTACCCCATCACCAGGGTTGCCAGGCTTTCAGTTGTTGGTAAAATAAGCAGCAATTTTCAACGCTCGAGACGGGAAGTTTCAAAAATGTACAAATCACGAGCTGTCGACAAAACCTGGCTATTAAGTGAAACTAGATATTAGTCTAATTAAACGAGAAATAGGTCTAATCATCACAGTGTTATACCTATTGTGATGCATCACTCACTACATTACCAATGTTGCCAGAATTCAGGCTAGTCCCAATTCAGAACACTCCAAAAATACGAATAAGTCAAATAAATGTCCTACTGAAATAACAGTACCTAGACCTCAGACGTAGACATATAAACAGACAGATTACGCGCTTACCAGTGTTGCCAAACTTCTACGTTTTAGTAAAATTAACCCCAATTACCAACATGCCAATAAACCAAAGAGTCAATTAAAAATTTGGACAATTGAACTAGCGGTACAGGTTTAAACAACTTGAAGGCGCGTGGATTAAGCAATAATAGACTCTGCGTCAACGGCTTAAGTGCTTCGCCACGCGCCTTCTAAGTTGTGTCGTGCTATACTAGTGATAAGTCATTTACCCAAATTTACCCAAAGAAATTTACCCAAAAGCTGAGCAAGTAAAGTAAATTAATTAAATTACTACTTACTATTGTCTAAAATCAGAAGATTTTTAACAAAAGTCAAATTACTATTTATTTATTTATTTATTTATTTATTTTAGGATTACCAATTGTTACTATATAGAAATGTTTTAGTAAAATTAACCCAATATGCCGAATTTTAACTGAATGAGCGTATTTAACGCTGAAAATCCGCAAAACGCAAATTCCTCGAATTTAAGTTACCTATGAAATTATTTCACAATTTATACTAGTTCCGTAATACCTCGGAAATTTGTTGAAGCCCAGACGCACAACATTTGCAAACAGCAGCCGAATACTATTATTTTTATTCAATTTATAAGTAAATAACAATTAATTCTACAATGGAAAATTAATAAACACTGTTTCAAATAGGGGTCAACTGTAGGAAATGAAACATCAATAAGTCGAAAAGAGCCAAATCATATGAAAGCGGCATTTCAAACTTGGGAGACAAAATTACTAAAAAAAGTTTTACTTTTTGTAAAACTTATTCTGACAACACTACGCATACAAGCTTTGACCCCGTTTAAACTGTTTGGGCTCAAGAAACATTATGTTGTAAATTACGGTATTTAGTCTTTATCCGCGTAACTTAATGAGTTAAGGGCATAATATTTAGTATGTTATTTCATGTCAATTATACATAATGGTAATTTGAGAGTTGATAGTCCATATCAATGAACGGTGGAATACTATTTTCCATACATATCGAATGGTAATATCAATGTTAGTAGGTACTAGGAAATTATTTTTCAACCATAATTTGATTACACAATATACATATATTGGTCATCGTCTACATGCATAACATTGTCAAAGAAAATCTTTCGTAAAGTCTAATTTCGCTTACTGGCAACCGCGATTAAAGGCTGGCAGCACACAAAAAAGAAACTCGAAGAATAATTTAAAAAAGAACATTTAATTCAGTTGATTCACCTTCCTCTAGTGATAGTGAATAGACTGTTGTGGTGATGGTGGTGGTGGATTCACATGTTCGCTTGGATCCAATTTAGGAAGGCGGTGACGCGAGTGAAGACGGAGGGGTAGCTCGCCTGGCAGCGGTCCCCCAGCCCGAACGATACCACGCCGATCTGAAAATAGCGAGTTAAGAACAATAACAACACTGATCTGGTAAAGTTGACATCACATCACAGATCCTCTGGTCTGTATGTAGTTTCACTACAGTCTGCAGTGAAGCGACAGACACAGACTGCTAAGAGATACTAATACTACGTAGGAGTAGCTACAGATCAAAAGACCAAAACTAGTGAAGACCAGCGAGGCTGAAAAACATGCTTAGAAATTGATAGCTGATTATGTGGGTAAAATATCGCCATAGCGTTTTGACCCCGTTTTTGTACCTATTCAGTGGCTACCTACAGGTGGGGAATATTTAAATGTATAGACTCTATACATTTAAATATGCTGATCCGCATTGATCTTTACTATAGAGCAATGCGGATCAGCGAATGGTGGTTTATTATGAAAAAATAAATTGAATTTTCTCATTGATTGTCACAGTCATCTATCGCTTATTTGTGCTGTCCTATTGTCCGTGAGTCACTCGCAATTGGCGGCCCTGAAAATCAGCGCCTAGGCCTGCCAGGGCCAAGGCATCGTGCTGAGTGTCGCCAACTTGACATCCATCACCTAATTTTAACTGTATGTTTGTTTAACGTCATAAGTTTTACTTTGTTTTTTTTTTTAATTTAATTATTACTTGCATGTTTTTCATTTTATGTATATTTCTTTTTTTTGTATATTTCTATTACTATTACTTATATGTGGATGTCGAAATAAAAAGTTTCAATGTTTCAATGTAAAATCCATGTTGTGTACAAAATATTTCTATCGAAGAAATGTCATGGTTTCGGGGTCTGATTATTCTGGGTTTGAAATAATCAAATCAAAGAACGTTTCAAACTTTAGTGGTAAGTAGGTACATCAGCAAGAAAGACGTCGAAGAATCACCATAATCTTTCAGAAAATCAATACGCCATAAGAGCCGTGGTGGCCTAGTGGTTCGACCTACCGCCTCTCATGCAGAGGGTCTGGGGTTCGATTCCAGCGCGCACCTCTAAGTTTACTTATGTGCGAAATTCAATTTGAATGAACCACTTAGCTTTTCGGTGAAAGAAAACATCGTGAGCAAACCTGCATGCATCTGCGAAGTAATTCAAATATGTGTGTGAAGTCCCCAATCCGCACTAGGCCCGCGTGGGGACTATAGCCCAAACTCTCTCGTGATGGGAGGAGGCATGTGCCCAGCAGTGGGACGAAAATAGGCTGTAGTAGTAGTAGTAAATCAATACGAACCAAAATCCTCCTGTTATTCCACACAGCAGTTAGCGGACCGCCTGAGTCCCCGTCGCAGGTCCCCACTCCATTCAGCCCGCTCGTGCAAAGATGGCTGCCGTGTATAGGAACGTCGAAGCTCTGCTGGCAGACCACGTTGGTGACCACTTGGAGGTTCACGTGGTGCAGGGACGTTGTGGTTGGGAAGCTGCTTTGAGCTGGAAATGGGATTAAAGATGCTTTCATAATGAAAAGTGAAGCAGATACTCATTATTATTTCTAACTAGCCTCCGCCCGCGACTTCTTCCGGGATAGAAAGTACCTAGCCCATAGACGTAAATAATATAGACCCGGTCTAACGTACACGTAATATGTCCCCACTTCCACGGTGTCCAATCCAAAGCTCTGTCACCGAGCGTGCGTGACAATAAGCGTTTTTAAAAAAACTTTTTTCGAAGCTGTTTCTCAGTATCTAAAAACACGTCTCGTTGTTGAAAAAATGTGACCCAGCTTTAGTGTCACGATATAAGTTTAACTTTGGATTGGACACCAATGAAGTGGGACACAAGACATGTATCTACGTTAGGCCGGGTCCATACGAGGTATTATTTATGTCTATGACCTAGCCTATGTCCTTTCCCGGGACTCCAACTATCTTCCTACAGACATATACCTACGTAGTGATAGAAAAAAAAACTTTCTTTCGGCTCCAGTAACATAGCTGCTACTTAGATGATTGTAGTGTTAATAACCTTTTATTTTTCTAAAATGATTAATTTTAGTAATTAATGTTAGAAGAACCATTTATGTACTTTTAAAATACCTTTGTTAATAGATATTATACCTATGCGATGGTTACTTTACTCTATTCAAAAGCCCATGCTCTTCCGACTCGGCTTGAGCTGTAATTTGGAATGCAAATTAACCAGAGACACTAGTTACACGGCAGCTTGAATAATCATTCATTAAGCTAACTTCGTCCCATTAAGGATTCCTTTCAAGTCGCCGGTCAAACAGAAAGATTGGTGACGTGTATTCAGGTTAAAGTCTCATTTTTACATCGACTTATAGGTCGCGGCACGTAAGTTGAGCCGTGAGCAAAAGTAGGGGGGATTTTTGCGCATGTTTACGATGAGACCTTATTTTTCAATTCTGCGCATACAAGGCCACCGCGCAAGTTACATGCCAATGCTTGTACAGTCAGCAGCAGAAGTAGATAAGCTGTCCAGGTGTTCAAAATGACCTACACACGCCCTTAACGTCTTAAGAATAAGGTCGTGTGTAGGTCATTTTGAACACCTGGACAGCTTATCTACTTTTGCTGCTGACTGTACCTATGTTATAAACTATACTCAAGTAAATAGTATGATTAGTTGTTTTGAGAGCCTCGCGAGTAAATTTTAGCATACTACTACTACTACTTCAGCCTATTTGCGTGCCACTGCTGGGCACAGGCCTCCTCTCATCACGAGAGGGTTGGGCTATAGTCCCCACGCGGGCCCACTGCGGATTGGGGGCTTCACACAAATCCTTTAAATACTTCGCAGATGCGTGCAGGTTTCCTCACGATGTTTTCCTTCACCGGAACGCTCAGTGGTAAATTCAAATTGAATTTCGCACATAAATAATTTCAGAGGTGCGAGCCGGAAATTTTAGCATAGCTTTAATACATTTTGGAACGTCATATATCTCCGCCATTTGCAAAATTGTCAAAAACCAAGTCGACAAAGAGTTTTTTAACTGATTTTAAGGTAGCTATAATTTTGGAACCCAAAGGTCGGTTGGGGAATGCGACCTGTAGAGAACAGCCGAAAATTCGGACCTCCAGACATATTTGTCATCATAGACGTCCACTGCTAGACATAGACCTCCCCCAAGGCGCGCCACTCACACCGATCCTGTGCCACTCGCATCCATCGCGTTTCCGGGACCTTTACAAGGTCGTCACTCCGTCTTGTTGGAGGCCTACCGACAGCTCGTCTTCCGGTTCAGTACCGGACATATATAACGAAAACATTTTTGATGGCGAAGGCTCGGGGTCTGTTACTCTTTTTTTATTTTATTCCTCTATGCTTTTGTCCATGGAATGGGCCATTGTTGACTTACCATCAGGCCACCTGCGACATCGTTAAAGAACCGATGCCATAATAGTACATTACACACCTAGGGCGGTCAAGTAAAGAAAGTCTCAGGTCGCGGGTAATTGAGGCCCGAGCCGGAGGCGAGGGCTATAATCTAGCGGTCTGAGGATTTCTTTACGACCGCCCGTGGTTAGTATACGATTTTACGTCACCACCTGGCCGTGAAGAGGGATTTTTCGAAGCGCCCAAGGGCGGTAAATCCCGCTTTTCGGCTTGGTGTGACGTAAAAAACATTAAAAGATTCAGGAGACAATCTTACCATCGGTGGTCTTCCCGAATCCGGAGGCGACGGCAATCAGTCCGGCGAAGTCCCGGTTGACATCTGCCGCTGCTGGCAAAGGGATCGCCTGGATTCTATCTGTTGAAAGAAGGTATAATAGGCTTATAAATAGTATTATACAACCACTAATTCACGTCCCACAGCTGGGCCTCCTCTCATCACTTGAGCTTCTCTCCTCCTCTGCATCATATTGTCCAGCGGTTGAAGCGTGAGGAGGTAACGGACAGACAGACAGACAGACAGAGTTACTTTCGCATAATATTAGTATTTGTATAGTCACTATACCATATTATCAATCCATACTAATGTTTATAACATTTGAAAGTGTGTTTGTTTGCTTGTTCTTCCTTCACGTCAAAACAGCATCACCAATTTTGATGAAATTTGGAATGGAGATAGCCTGAGACCCTAGAAAATAACATATATAGAATACTTATCCCGATATTTTTACGGGAATGGGTTTTCCACGGGTCCAACCAGTTTTTCAATTGGTGCTTCTATAACTTTTAACCATCTAATAGTATCATCAGGTACGCAAATTCTAAGTCTACGCGGGACGAAGTCGCGGGCAACGGTTTGTACTTCATACATTAAAGCATTTTGGTATCAGTAACAGCCTCCAACTTTGTTGAAAATGTTCAGATGTTTTGCCCGCTTATGCACGACAACTGGTTAATGTTGTTCTAGTGGTTGATTTACGACTACTAGCAACATAACGGCTTCGGGGGATGTTTTTGCGAGCTTGTACGCAAATGTTTGCTGTTAGGAGCTGTTTAGTTGTTTAATAACAGATGTTTCTGAATTGCAATTGCAAATTTAATTAACATTTTCAATGTGCGTGGTTTTTTTTTGTATAAGTTAATGTAAAAAAAGCCGTGGTGGCCTAGTGGTTCGACGTACCGCCTCTCATGCTGAGGGTCGGGGTTTCGATTCCGGCTCGCACCTGTAAGTTTACTTACGTGCGAAATTAAATTTGAATTTACCATAGACTTTTCGGTGAAGGAAAACATCTTGAGGAAATCTCCACGCATCTGCGAAGTAATTCAAAGATGTGTGTGTAGTCCCCAATCCGCACTGGGCCCGCGTGGGGACTATAGCCCAAACCCTCTCATTGATGAGGGGAAGCCTGTGCCCGGCAGTGGGACGCAAATAAGCTATAGTAATGTAAAAAAATTAAGACGTTGGCTCATAGACGTGTTGATAATTTCAATTTGATCGTGAATCTCAAAGATTTTACTAAAGAAATTCCAATCGTTTAATAGCAAAAGGTTAGGATTTTACAAAGTCCCACAAGAAATACAGTAGATATTTTCTAACTACTTATAATTCTAATAAAACACAAAGTGAAAACAATCTCCGAAATGCAAATGGCTCCATTTCGTTCAAGTCTAAAATGTAATATTAATAATTAGAAATTCCAGACCTCGGGGTCTGGCTTCGAGAAAACGACAGGGTCAACCAAAAGAATTGTATTTTTTGTTTTCTATTTTATTATTTTATTTATCAAAGGGAGATTGATTTTTTCTTACCTTATAAACATTATTGTCTTTTTTAGGGTTCCGAAGTCCACAAGGAACCCTTATAGTTTCGCCATGTCTGTCCGTCCGTCCGTCCGTCCGTCTGTCCGCACTATTGCTCGGAGATGCTTAGGTCTAGAGAGCTGTAATTTGGCATGAATATGCATATTAGTTACGCTGACAAAGTGGTACAATAACATTTTGAAATATATTTTTTTATGGGGTACCTCCCTTACTCGTAAAGTGGGGATGTAATTTTTTTTCTTGCGTACTCCATGGTGCGGCATATCGTTGAATAGGTCTTAAAAATATTGTGGGTTTGTTAAAACCATTTTTTGATTAAGTGATGCGTTTGTGAAATATTAAGCTTTAAAGTGCTATTTTTTGTTAGGGTCACGTGTCCCCCCCCCCCCCCCCGATGTGTGTGAAGTCCCCAATCCGCACTGGGCCCGCGTGGGGACTATAGCCCAAACCCTCTCGTGATGAGAGGAGGCCTGTGCCCAGCAGTGGGCCGTAAATAGGCTGTTGTAGTAGTAGTAGTCCCCC
This sequence comes from Aethes cnicana, assembly GCA_963971205.1. NCBI lineage: Eukaryota > Metazoa > Arthropoda > Insecta > Lepidoptera > Tortricidae > Aethes > Aethes cnicana. The sequence goes on from OZ020286.1 coordinate 2,248,539, forward strand.
CCCCCTCCTGCCAGCTAAATGGTGGTATTTGGATGGCTGAAAAAATCACGGTTGTGGCATATATAACGTAGTTGAAAGGAAAACTATCAGAGCTAAGTAGGCTATACAAACTTACGAGTAATAGTCGACCAACTTATGATGATGATTTTTCTCGAGCGGCAGGGACGTCGGGCGGGCACGTCATACCAGTGGTATGACGTGCGCTAGCTAGATGCTAATAAGTCTTAGAAAGGTACTGTGGGCATCGTCAACTTCGGAACCCTATACTTTGCGCGTGGCCCGACACGCACTTGGCCGGTTTTTTAAATACTTAGTTCAGACTTCCGACCGCGACTTAGTCTATACTATACTTGTAATTTTCACAGCTTGTCGTCCCGGTTTTTACCCCTTAGAAGATGATGTCTGGGAAAATAACTACCTCTATGTCCTAGCGAGGAACTCAAATTATATCTATACCTCCAACTATAAATAAAGTTCACACTTTTGAGTGAATCAACTTTTACTTTCACCAATTTCTTTAACTGGATAACCCAAATGAATCTCTGTCTAACATTTTCAGACTTAAGGCATTTAATGCCACTTCTGTTTTACGAACTTTCGCCAGGTGCCACATCTGTCATTAAGGGAATATTTCAACGCACATGTGCGTTCAAGGCACTGCGGGAAAGTCAGCAAAACGCACATTTGCGTCGGTGGCAGTGAATGCGTTAAACCGTTCAACTGATAGATATAAAATATTGTCCAATAGAAAAACAATTAAGCAAACAAATTATTCCTCCAGTATTTGTACCTCTAAGTTTGAAAAGATCCGTTCATTCTTAAATTAATGTATGATATCATATTAAATAACATTTAAGTAAATTAATAAACAAACAGGAAGAATGTTGGAATACCAGCGTTCGCTTGGCTAAAATAATTATGTAGAAGTACCTATCGTCTGCGCTCTGCGCGAAACAGTAAAGTATTCTAACTGAAAATTCACTGAAATGTAGTACGATTTCATGTCTTTGGAATAACGGAATTGACATTTGCTGCTGAAATACAATTTTAATTTGAAGATAATAATAGAAAGATATAATAATAGAAGATAATAATAGAAAGATAATAGAAAATAATAATAGTATTCCATCTGTCCTACTCAACATTTGTAACAAAGGGACAGGTAGCACTTACTATATCGTTTCGAACAATTTAAACAACGGAATTGGCAGATATTCTGTGAAGGAATTCACTAGTCTCGTTTGGAATAATGTTCTTCTTTTACCATTTCATTAGCGAGGCAAACACCCTGTAGCCAGATGGGAGTGATAATTTAAATGGCCGATTCAGAATGAATGAGGATCGCGATGGGCATAGTTCATTGGGGTCCAGCAGTGGACGTACTTTCCGGATCAGGACTAAAGTTCTCCTCTACGTGATGCTGGATGCCTGGCAACCCAAGTACTTCATGCAAAGTCCAAGGTCTTCGCATTCATTCCTACCAAGAACGTGTAAGCTGTAATGATCTTCCCCTGAGAAGCTTCCGGCGCGCTATGAGATGGAGATCTTCAAGAAGTGAGCGCATTGGCAACTCCTCTGATGTTTCACTTGTCTATGGGCGACGATGACTACATCTCATGAAATAGCTCTTCTGCTCGTTTGTGACGCCCTTAAAGTGTAAAAAAAACAAATGCACTTACTATCATAATTCACCGAAGCAATCTTCACCATAGCAATGTCAAACGTGATGTCGTTGGTATTCCATGAAGGATGTACCACCACGTCCGTGGTATCTCTCCTGGTGCCACCTGAGAACAGCAGCAGGGACCCAAGGACGACCGTGAAGGAGCGCGCTTGACTCTGCCCATCCCACCAGCAGTGGGCTGCAGTCAGGACCCTCGTGTTAGAGACGAGGGAGCCGCCACATACTGAAGTCCACCCTGTGGTCAGTGTGACTACGATTCCTGCCTGGATAGAAAAATCGTATTAAATTTGAGCTTAAGGATATGAGCCCGAAGGTCATTTTTGTTGACAAATCAAAACCGTGACTAAAATTTCAACCCAGGCTCCTTTTGTCTTTATCTCTCGTTACAAAATAAAGAGAGATACAAACCATTAACGCCCTTACCTCCCGCGCAACAGGTACAGTAACAGAGGTCCTACCTACTATGTACTTCCATGTAACTGACTATATCTATAACTATTATATAATTTTATTAAGTGCTAGTCATACAAAGTATAACAGCAAAAAAATAAAAGTGTGTATCAGTGAACCGATTTGTGAAAATGTTTCAAACAACCCCACTTGGCATTTTACAGAATAGAAAAGTCTAGCTAGTAGCAGTCGGTTTAAAGTTTGTTGGGAACTAAGTTCGAAGTGCATTGGGAAAATCTCGCTAGTTGTGAAATATTTGATAAAAGCAGTGGACGTCTTTCGGGTGACTTGGTGATGATGACAAAGTTAGATTTTTTTATGCCGATCTGTATCAAAGTGGCTCCCTCTCAGCATTCATGCAGCCATGAACATCTTGTCCAATTTGTTTTCTGAATGTTTGAACACAACGAAAAATCAAGCAATTTTTTTTTTTTTTAGTGCTTTTATAATTTTTAATATTTAGTTCATGAAAAAAAGGAAAAATAATAGGCACATAGATTAGTGGTCATAGAATTTTAGGGGAAAAAATGTCGATATCTGCTATATCCAGGGAGAAAATGGGGACAGTTTTTGTATGTAAAAACGCCCGTAGTGTTTCCTCTTAAACAAATCAATGATTCATTCAGCGAATTGGCTTTATACGGGCACTTTTACAGGTCAGAAATAAATTTACCACCGCTTCCTAGACCGATTGCTTGAGAATAAGTGCCGCAACAAAAACAGTACAAGGCCTTTTTTCAAAAAATCCACATACGAATTCATATTACATTTGCATGAAATATGTAAAATAAAAATACATATAAGTATGTACTAACATTACATTTAAGGGATGTATAGTCCCTAACTTAAACTTAAATCTAAGATCTTAAAGATGTACAGTCTCCAAGGGTCCGGAAAAAAAGATAAAAGTTATTGTTCTATGAGCTCCTTAAAACTAACCTGATACGGGTACGCGAATTCTGCCGCCTGTGAACCCCCTACGATCCTCCCCGCCACAGACTCGGATCTTAAAATCGATGTCACCTTCGGGACCCCCACCTTGACATGGTAATTAAACACCGTCAGTTCACTAGACACACACGCAAACAAAGCGAACATACAAATGAACCACATGTTGGCACTCGAAAACTAACACTCAATCTTGGAGCACTGTTAATACAAACAACTGATTAAAATCTAAAAGACAATATTTTTGCTTTGATGTATTTTAAACTTAAATGTCTACAGCAGAATAAATTTTGATCAAAATTAACAAATGTTATACGACATTTTGGAATTGTTTGTTTTATTATCAATTAATATCTTATCGGATGATAATATTATAAAGGTTTAAGCATCATTTATCATTAGTAATTAACTCGCTGAAATCAATTAATAATACAATGGTGTTTCTAGGAAAGACTATTGCAAAACAATTATGATTTTTCGTATCTCTCTTCGTATGATATTGTTTAAATGATACTTTGTTGTATTATGCAAACGTGATTTACATAAACAGTATAGATATTATTAGAACATTGAATCAGCCAAATTGTACCACAACTCAGAGGTAGTTATATAAAAAAAAACCCATATACTCACTGACGAAACTTATGCTATTTAATTTTTGTGTCATTTTTGGCGAAGCATACTTACTACTACAGCCTATTTTCGTGCCACTGCTGGGCACAGGCCTCCTCTCATCTCGAGAGGGTTTGGGCTATAGTCTCCACGCGGGCCCAGTGCGGATTGGGGACTTCACACACATCCTTGAATTACTCCCCAGATGCGTGCAGGTTTCCTCACGATGTTTTCCTTCACCGAAAAGCTCAGTGGTAAATTCAAATTGAATTTCGCACATAAATAATTTCAGAGGTGCGGGCCGGATTTGAACCCGCGACCCTCTGCATGAGAGGCGGTAGGTCAAATCACTAGGCCACCACGGCTATTCATATGGTGGACGTTAATTCTTGTCCTTTTTCTAACGAAGCGTGGTGTGGATATTAATATTTTGCATGATCTTTTAATTCTTTTTCAGTTTTTTTTTTTTTTTTACTGATTGCGACTTTGATTTTGAAAAAGAAACTGCCCTTAATAAAGTAAATAATAATGATTCATCACTTTTTACATGAATATTTTTTTATCCCTTTCTTTCTTATCTTTTGAAGTTAAAGTAAAACGAAGTATTTTACTACAATGTCGTGTATCGCTTGCAGCGGTACAAGGCATTACCACGAACTTCTCAATGTTAGCTTCGACGAAATAATGTATACCTACATAGATTATTATAAAGATTAATTAGTACTAATTAACTAACTAATAAATCCATAATAGTTACAAGTTAAAGTACCTACCTTCTGGTCCGACCTACCGCCTCTCACGCAGAGGGTCAGGAATTCGATTCCGGCTCGCACCTCTAAGTTTACTTATGTGCGAAATTCAATTTGAATTTACCACTGAGCTTTTCGGTGAAGGAAAACATCATGGGGAAACCTGCACGCCTCCATACATACATACACAAAAAACACGCCTTTTTCCCATAGGGGTACGCAAGAGACCTCTTCCTCCCACACTTCCTCCCATTTGCTACGATTCCTATCTCACTTCTTCACGTGCATGCATCTGCGAAGTAATTCAAAGATGTGTCTGAAGTCCCCAATCCGCACTGGGCCCGCGTGGGAACTATAGCCCAAACCCTCTCGTGATGAGAGGAGGCCTGTGCCCAGCAGTGGGACGCAAATAGGCTGTAGTATACCTAGTAGTAGTAGTAGTAAGGTACCTAACTACTTCAGTCAAGAGGAAAGGGTAGTAGTCAAAAATGTTATAAATCAAAGTAGTACCGAACGACAAACGCTTGCCAAGGCACGAAGTTTCGCCTTTGCATTTGGTTGTGCCAAATGTGATTGGCGACGCAAGCCTCAATGGTAAGACAAGTTATGGTGGATTCCATAAAAAATTTATAAGAGAAGTAGGTTGTCTATACATATTGGTCTATTTTGGGGACCAAAGAATCAGGTTTTATCAAAAACAGGGTTATTGCCTGCCTTAGCTATTTTTATTTATAAATAACGTACCTACTCGATAGTACCACTCAACACAGACAGGGATGGAAAAATCGCATACTGTATTTAATTTGAAGAATAAGTACCACGCTTCTGACCGCGACTTCGTCCGCGTGGAATTCGGTTATAGCGTTCCCGCGGGAGCGTTAAACTATAACAAATTATATACGAAAATCTTCCTCTTGAAACACTCTATCTATTAAAAAAACCGCATCAAATCCGTTGCGTAGTTTTAAAGATTTAAGCATACATAGGGATGTAGGGACAGAGAAAGCGACTTTGTTTTATACTATGTAGTGATGAAATCCGTTTGTTTATGTAATAAAATAAAACATTGAAATTTGTATCTAAATGAACAAACATTGTCACTGAAAAATAACGCAGGGAAACGCTAACCGTAAAACTCGCGGTGGAGCGTTATGAAAATCAGGATGCTTAAGAATTTGCTCTGCCAATTTCGTTATCTAAACAACCTTGTGAAAAGTTTGGTGGCGGGTTGGGCAGATCCGTTTAACCGTTCGGCCACGATTTCGACAGCGGTAGCGGTGAGCGTTTTACGGACACATTGCGCGATCGTGACGCCCGCCCCGCGTCGGTTAGCGACCGTCGCGCGCAATATGTCAGTAACGCCCGCCGCTGCCGCTGTCGCTTGGAGTCGTGGCCGGGCCGTAACAGCTGTGACAAGGGCCTATCTACGGCCGGAAGGGTCCTGGACTATTCTATAGAGCCCACCCATTCCCACCTTTCAGGTGAACGGCATAATGTCGCCGGAAGCAGGTAAAAATTGCCAACCGATAACCTTTTTTCGGCAAGAGATTTTCGACGCATTGTGTTTACTAGGTAGCGTATTTTTAACTGACATCAAAAAGAAAAGTTTCTCAGTTCGTAGGGATCGCATTTTTTCGTTAACTATCTTTGTTTTCTTTTTAGATCAAACGTTGACAGAAGTCTTTGCGAAGTCAAGATGCTTTTTGTTGGGAGCTCTGACAAAAAAATCAGTTCGGTTCTACCATGCTCACTAAAATGTAGATTGAAAAATATGTAAAATAGATAGTAGAAATGTAACTCGCATGCACACTCAAACACACACACATGCACACTTACACACGTATACTCATACACACACACGCACGCACCCACGAAGACACACACCCATACATTATTCATTATTTTGACTAGACCATAACAGATAACCCTTTCTAGTTAAGGAAGAGTGCAATGACCTTTATTAACACAGGTTTTTTATAACTTAAAAAGAAGTTTCATACTTTATTTTAATCAGGCAAACTTTGTGAAATGGCAATTTATTTTATTGTATTTTTATTTTTTACTTAAAAAAGATACCACCTCAACAGCCTATTTACGTCTCACTACTAGGCACGAACCACCTCTAATAAATCACAAGAGAGTTTGGGCTAGAGCTTCCCAAGTGTGCCTGTGTGGTAGATTTAAATTAAGTTCCGCAATAAGTAAATTCATATCGGTAGTAATAGGTGCGAGCCGGGATTTGAATCCACCCAGCGGAATCCACCCAGGGGAATTTTGTTAGTGGTAGGACCTGATGCTGGGTCCGTCCGGGATGGTACCAGCGTCTTTCCCCGCTATCCTGTCGCCAAATAGCAATGCTGTGTGTTCCGGTAGGGGGTTAAGGCAGCCGGTGAAATTTCTGGCACAGAGGCATTCCATCTTAGGGCTCAGGGTAGGCAACGCATTCGAGATCTTATGGTTTCTTAATGGGGGATCATAGGATTTCGGTGTTTTCGACCACTTACCATCAAGTGGGCTGTGTGCTCGTTTACCTAATAAAAAAAACCATCATCTGCATGAGACGCGGTAAGCAGGGTACCTAAGCTAAACCACTTGGCTACCAAGGCCCACTCTGTGGACACGATATTAAACTACTGTATCAAACGACCATCGTACGTATATTAACGTGCTTTAGGATTACTTTTATACCTTCATATCGCACCGTTATTGTGAAGTTGAATTTATGAGGTTAAATGTTACGATGAGACGCGTTCTCTTCATTTTTCCTTTATACTTAGATGATTACTTACTTGGTGAACTATTACAAAAACTGTATATTAATCATCACCACTGTGTATAATTCAAAAGCAAACGAGATGACAAACACTCATTAAATATTATTGTATAATGTTAATGAGTGTTTGTCATCTTGCTTGCGGTAAAAAGCGCTAAAAACACCAATTTACAACGCGCTTACTTCTAAACATTATTCGGTTTAGATAGAACCAAACTGATATCCGAACCCATTAAACATGCTTCATATTAACTACCCTAAGGCAATAAGGTAGCTATCGTACTTGACGTATAATATTAATTAATTCACAGTTTAATACTTCCCAACAATAACCCGTTCTGTGATAAATTGGGCCTCGCTGTTATCAATTTAAACTTGAATGACACGCGACGGCTGGCAATCAAAGAGGGGGAAGTCGCGAACAAGATGCAAGATATTATCTTGGCTGGTACTTAATAAAGATCGAGTAGGTGATGAATTTACAATCTAATAACACACAAGGAAGGAAGAACAACTTTCTGGTGACACAAATATTACACGTGAGATGATGGAAAAAATTACAAGACAATACCTAGAGGCCGAGAATTTCCAAAGCGTATTTCGGCTGTCAACAAAAGAAACGGGGTGGGTATGTATTTGGTTAGGTACTTAAATAGGAATAATAGGGTTACTGAATAACATTGGGTTCCTGTTAGTAGCTGAATTAGTAGCAGGAGGAGAGTTTCCAGCAGCTGTACATTGAGATGTGAGGACGCCTGTGCGCAGCAGGGGGACGTAAATAGGCTATTCCATCCTACCAAAATTAGTAACTTGAAGGCTTCGCTTGAATTCCGAAAACACTCATTCATTCTTGGTCATCACTTCTTTACCTTCAATGCAAATCTGGACTAAGACTAGCCGAAAACTGAAACCGTCTCCCGTTTTCAAGTTGATTAAAAAAGAACTGGAACTTAAAAAGGACATGAAAATGTAACCAAGAAATTTATTTCAAGCACCAGAATTATAATTCGCATGCACATGTCGCCCGACACGTGCTCCCGCAAAGAACTTTGCAAAGTGCGCAAAGTTTCCGGAACAAAGTGTTCAGAGTTCGCAAAAGAGGGACTGGGTCTGCGGCGGCTTTGTACTGCGCACGGCTTTACGATTTCAAATAATTAGAAGCGGCCCGTTTTAGTTGTTTCACCTGCACCAACTTCTGGAGAGCGTGACTCTTCTTAATTAAATTTAATTAATAATCTTTAGTGCCATTCTCATAACTAAAATTTTGGTTCTAAAATCTCCAACGTCGTTTATCAAAAGCATTAGCATTTTATACAGGTTCATCGAGCAGCCTTGTAATTTATTCATGAGCGATTCTCGTGCAAGCGTCTACTTGTATACTTAGTTTTCTTAGTTTTAGATCTTCCACAGTTTTAAATAGTAAAACTATGTTCTTTTTCTTTGCACACAAGGAGGCTTCTACACTCTTTTTTATACCAAGTATAGCAGGCAATAAAAGTAAAATTGACGTGACCTCATAAAACCTTGCTCGTGGAATACACTATTTTCCAGAAATTAGCTTGAAAACGTGATCGCCTAGTGAAAACAATAGTAAAATTTATTACGCGTCATAAAATATTAACGCTGGCACTTAGCTTCATAATATGTAAAATAGGACTCTATCTAGAGCGAGGATAGATGCAGCTTACAATTGCAAAGCCACTTGATATAAAACGTCCATTTCCAGGCTATTGAAATGGTAGAGACTCCTTTCCCTGATATTGACATTGACCAATTTCATTCAATTAGTTTAGTACCGTCAACCAGTAGATTGGCTGATTTATTGTCTCTTTATGCCTGTCAAGCTTTCATTTATCATGCTTGTCTCTTGTACAAATCCCAACTTGTGAATTAATACATATACTTGACAAAACTACCACTGATATTTACCACTAACAGTGTTAGTGTTATTATTATATTACTAGCTCCTGCCCGCGACGTCGTCCGCGTGGAATTCGGTTATCGCGTTCCCGCGAGAACTATGCGTTTTTCGGGATAAAAAGTAGTCTGTCCTTTCCCGGGGCTACAACCCAACTACCTCCGTAGCAAATTTCATCCAAATCGGTCCAGTGCTTGAAGCGTGGAGAGGTAACAGACAGATATATAGAGTTACTTTCGCATTTATAATACTAATATGGATTCAGAGGCGATGAAACAGTATAAGTGAAGTTCTCAATCCGCCAGTCAGGGGGACGTTTGGTGCGATGGTTGTTGTGAGTGGTTTATGACATCAGCTAAAACAATGCAGTTTTAGCTAGAGATCTTCTACTATCTAAAGTCCCGCCAATGTATTTAAAAGGCACCACCAACACTCAACACACGTGTGCGTGCTGAGACAGCCATCAACTATGCGTTGAGAGTGTTGGTGGTGCTTTTTAAATAAAATAAAAAAATTGAAGCATTTTGAAATGTGAAGGCGCGGGACTTTAGATAGTAGAAGATCCTAGCTATTTTCTATAATCCTGTTTGTAAACCAAAGCGTTAAAACTTAACAAATTCACTAACTGGATCCACTGCCTCCTTGACTTACGTACAGGCTCGTAGGAAACAACATAAAGCGAATTGTCCGCATTTGGCATCCATCCCGACACAATCATGCTCGTAAATCTCTATTTCCACGCTCTCATAAATGCATTGAAACCCCCTTGATTTTATAACATTGTTTTTACTATGCTAATCAAGAAGTAGTAGTATATCACTAGATAGCAGATGAGATGTAAAACGACGGTTGCCAGACTCCCTGCAGTGCTGTCGCAGTACTCTCAAAAGTATAAAGCAGACGGAATGAAAAAAACAGGAAAATTTTTGACATTGAAAATTTATTTAAGTTACAATTAGTAGCAGAATTACAATTGGCTATGGGTGAAAAATTACAATGTGCTCGATTATTTTTTTATGGATAGGAATAACCTTCCGTATCAAGAGAAAAAAATCTCGGAATTTTCCGTGCCGTAGATTTCGCGTAAAAAAAAGAAATTGATTTTGTGTTATGACGATTGAAATAAAGGTGTTACCTTGGTCCAAGTATGCAGCACTACTTCTTGAAAAAATCAATAATGTCAATAGTGTCAACACTTTTTTTCGAGCACATTATAATTTTTCACCCATAGCCAATTAGCGCCGTGGTGCTGAGGGTCGGGGGTTCGATTCCGGCTCGCACCTCTAAGTTTACTTATGTGTGAAATTCAATTTGAATTTACCACTGAGCTTTTCGGTGAAGGAAAACATCGTGAGGAAACCTGCAGGCATCTGCGAAGCAATTCAAAGATGTGTGTGAAGTCCCCAATCCGCACTGGGTCCGCGTGGGGACTAAAGCCCAAACCCTCTCGTGATGAGAGGAGGCCTGTGCCCAGCAGTGTGGGACGCAAATAGGCTGTAGTAGTAGCAGTAGCAGAATTAAGTGGCTAATACGGTAAAGCTGAGAAGTACTTTTTAGAAATTACTTGGTATTTCTAGAAGCTTACGTTTTGTTCTTATTATAATGGTATCTCTTTGAAACTATCGTTGAAAGTTTGTAGACATTAAGTCGCAAAGAAAAGTTAGAAGATATAAGAAATAATTTATAAATTTAGAGATTCTTATAATAGAAGCTTTAAAATTCATAAATTTGGCTCAAAGAAGAACAATGAATAGCGTAATTAATGCAAACACCGCCATATCTGAGTTTAATTAACGCTCATATTTAATTGAAACAGTCATATTTATTTAGAACTAGCTTCTGCCCGCGACTTCTCCTGCGTGGAATTCGAGCTATGCGTTTTTCCGGGATAAACAGTAGCCTTTGTCCTTTCCCGGGACCCCAACTATCTCCATGCCAAATTTCATCTCAATCGGTCCAGCCGTTGAAGCGTGAAGAGGTAACAGACAGACAGACAGACAGAGTTACTTTCGCATTTATAATATTAACTAGCTTCTGCCCGTGACTTCGCCCGCGTGGAATTCGGTTATCGCGTTCCCGCGGGAACTATACGTTTTTCCGGGATGAAAAGTAGCCTATGTCCTTTCCCGGGACCCCAACTATCTGCATGCCAATTTTCATCTCAATCGGTCCAGCGGTTGAAGCGTGAAGAGGTAACAGACAGACAGACAGAAAGACAGACAGACAGAGTTACTTTCGCATTTATAATATTAATATGGACTAGCTTCTGCCCGCGATTTCACCCGCGTGGACTTCGGTTATCGCGTTCCCGTGGGAACTATGAGTTTTTCCGGGATAAAAAGTAGCCTATGTCCTTTCCCGGGACTCCAACTATCTCCATGTCAAATTTCATCTCAATTGGTCCAGCGGTTGAAGCGTGAAGAGGTAACAGACAGACATACAGACAGACGGACAGACAGACAGAAGAGTTACTTTCGCATTTATAATATTAATATGGATAAAGTTGGTAGTATACTCAAATTAACATACACAATTTGCGAAAATGGTACAGAGGCTTCTATTTAAGAAAAAAATAGTTAAACAGCTTCGCCCATTGAGCATTTTGACCTCATCTTTGTTTTGTTGTACGGTGAGATAGAGCTCAAAATCAAATAAAAAAAATTACCCTCCTAAAGTCAAATGAAAAACAAATAAAAAAAACCAAGTAGTAACCAAAAGCAAAAGTAAAACAATGGACCCTAAAATAAGCCTTTGCCGAAATAGCAAGTTCGGTAAAACCACCGTGCTAACACAGGAAGTCCAGAAATAACAGTGCCTTTAATTATTTAGCCCCAATTATAAATCCCACTAACAAATTTCATCTCGCCGTGTCTCGTAAAGTAAACACTGAAACGAATAAAACGGACCAAATAAGGAACGATCACTCCCGAGGGATGTGGAGTCGTTCATTTAACGATCAAACCAGTGAAATATTTTCCAGATATTTCCATGGCCTCGAAACTCGCAGATTATTTGTGCTTAAGGCATCGGAAATGCCTCGAGTCTACCAGTTTGCGTTCACAATTCAGAGGTATGAAATTATAGGAATTCCCGCCCCTCCACAATTCAAAACGCTTCTATATATTTGTTAAGTATTTTAAAAGCAACACGAACACTCTCAACGCATGTGTGCGTGCTGAGACAGCCGTCAAAACTTTATTTACAATAATATTATATGTCAGTACTATTACGCAGCGCGTCCGCCATGTTCGCCGAGGCGCGCGTGGACGGGTTCCACGCGATCATGCGCAAGAAGGCGGCGTCGCTGCTGCAGCGCCTGCGCCGCAGCCCCAACACCATCCTGGCGATGATCGCGGCGCGACCCGACTGCCCGTTCATAACGCACTGGGTGGGGTTAGTAATGGGTAACAAAAAATAATTTAATTTTTAAGGACCGATTTTCAATTTTTATTATTATTATTTTTATATTTTAACTTTTTCTTTCTCTCCGGAGAGGTGTTTGTGGCACGGGCCGAAGCCAAGTGCTTTGAAGCGCTTATTCAGGTATTGATAAAAATTTCCTTACGATTCTACAAGTGTTTAATATGACTGCTTTTTGCAAGAGTGTGTATGTGTTGTGTATGGGTGTATGTCGAGTGTGCGAAGGCTTATTATTGTGTTGATTTTATTTTTATTTTAATTTTAAATTGTAATTGTATAATGTATACTGTGACATTGATATTGTTAAAATATGGGCTCTGCCTGAAGTAAACGTAATAATTATTATTATATATTATTAATAGTACTACATACAGAATGGCCGCGGAATCACCCGCCTGAATCTAGCTGGCGCGCAACTCGCGCCCAACTCGCCCTTACCGTCATTTGTTTCATCCGGAGATGGAGAGTGAATCATTGACGACGCAGCGGAGCCACGCCGTTTCGTCGCCTAAATGGTTTTTATTTGGTTTCATGACGCATTGGCGTTAGCTGTAAGGTCATGTTAAACTTTTATAAATAAATAAATTGGCCCTCGTAGTGGCACACACACATTTACAAGTGTACAGACGTCATCATACGCAAACATTGACACTTCATTCGAATTGTGTTCGAAATCGTGTTTTTATAGGCCTTCCGAGTCTTTTTCAGTTATCCTGTAGAAGTTCAGGAATTTCAATGACTAATAAACTGAATCATTAAAGTAATGTTTAGAATGTTTTTCTTTTTTTATCGACCACACTTTCCTCATAACCATCATCAGTCCAAATCAGCCCACTGATGGACATACCTCCCCTTTTGACAATCCTAAACTAATTTCAACAGCAATGAAAACGGGTCACTTATATAATTTTTCATTGATTATATTAGCTTCCAGATTCTTCTTAATGTGCAGGCTACGTTTATATAGGTAACCTAAGCAACACTGCTACTACTACTACTGCAGCCTATTTGCGTCCCACTGCTGGGCACAGGCCTCCTCTCATCACGAGAGGGTTTGGGCTATAGTCCCCACGCGAGCCCAGTGCGGATTGGGGACTTCACATAACATCTTTGAATTACTTCGCAGATGCGTGCAGGTTTCCTCACGATATTTTCCTTCGCCGACAAGCGCAGTGGTCAATTCAAATCGAATTTCGCACATAAGTAAACTTAGAGGTGCGAGCCGTAATCGAACCCTCGACCCTCTGCATGAGAGGCGGTAGGTCGAAACACTAGGCCAGCACGGTTACCCAACACTATTATTTAAAAAAACGGCCAAGTGCGTGTCGGGCCACGCGCAAAGTATAGGGTTCCGAAGTTGACGATGCCCACAGTACCTTTCTAAGACTTATTAGCATCTTAGCTAGCCTGTGGTACGTATATGACGTGCCCGCCCGACGCCCCTGCCGCTCGAAAAAAATCATTGGTTTTTTAATCATTTCATAAGTTGGTCGACTATGACTCGTAAATTTGTACAGCCTACTTAACTGTGATAGGTTTCCTTTTAACTACGTTATATATGCCACAACCGAGAGACCGAGATTTTTTTCAGCCAACCAAATACCACCATTTAGCTGGCAGGGGGGGGGGGGCACGTGACTAACATAAAATAGCAAATAGCTAACACTTTAAAGCTTAATATTTCACAAACGCATCACTTAATCAAAAAATGGTTTTAACAAACCCACAATATTTTTAAGACCTATTTAACGACATGCCGTATCATGGGATACGGAAAAAAATAACATCCCCACTTTACAAGTAGGGGAAGGCCCTATAAAATAAAATAAAATAAAAAATTTATTGTACCACTTTGTCAGCGTAACTAATATGTATATTCATGCCAAATTACAGCTTTCTAGAACTAAGCATCTCCGAGAAGGACGAACGGACGGACGGACGGACATGGCGAAACTATAAGGGTTCCTTGTGGACTTCGGAATCCTAAAAAGACACAAGAGTAATCCGTATTTTGAGAAACTGACATGAATTGAAGTAAGACCTTTCCCTGTTACCGATGAATTATTATTTTACCCTTTGAACGTCACAAGTGTTACAAAAGGTTCTCGATAAAGATGATTAAAACACCCGTTTTTAATTAAAACCAACCCCCCAATTAACTAAAACAAACGATTTCATTTCCCAAAGATTAACTCTTCCTACGTTTTCAAGATAAATTCGATGCGAATTAAAGGTTATTTACCTTAGTACGTGCGACTGAAAAAATGCAGTTGTGTAAATCCATACTAATAATATAAATGCGAAAGTAACTCTGTCCGTCTGTCTGTCTGTCTGTCTGTTACCTCTTCACGCTTCAACCGCTGGATCGATTTGGATGAAATTTGGTATGGAGATAGTTGGAGTCCCGGGAAAGGAAATAGGCTACTTTTTATCCCGGAAAAGCGCATACTTCCCGCGAGAGCGCGATAACCGAATTCCAAGCGGGCGAAGTCGCGGGCAGAAGCTAGTTTTCTATAACTTAATCGCTTGACCGTTAACTGACTGACTTTTCTATGACTTGATCGTTTACATTGCCGTAAGTTGTACAATGAAATGTCATCATCATCATCATTCCAGCCGAAAGACGTCCACTGCTGGACATAGGCCTCTCCCAAGGCGCGCCACTCCGACCGTTCCTGTGCCACTCGCATCCACCGCGTTCCCGCGACCTTTACAAGGTCGTCACTCCATCTTTTTGGAGGCCTACCTACCGCAATGGAATCCATATTATTATTTTATTATTAACTAGCTTCTGCCCGCGACTTCGCCCGCGTGGGATTCGGTTATCGCGTTCCCGCGGGAACTATGCGTTTGACCGGGATGAAAAGTAGCCTATGTCCTTTCCCGGGACCCCAACTATCTCCATGCCAGATTTGATCTCAATTGGTCCAGCGGTTGAAGCGTGAAGAGGTAACAGACAGACAGACAGACAGACAGAGTTACTTTTCCATTTATAATATTAGTATGGATATTATAAATGCGAAAGTAACTCTGTCTGTCTGTCTGTTACCTCTTCACGCTTCAACCGCTGGACCGATTGACATGAAATCTGTCATGAAGATAGTTGGGGTCCCGGGAAAGGCTACTTTTAGGCTACTTTTCATCCCGGAAAAACTCATAGTTCCGCGTGAACGCGATAAATTAACCGAATTCGATGCGGGCGAAGTCGCGGGTAAAAGCTAGTATAACATAAATAAACTCAGAAGTGCAGACCGGAACTCCCGACCCTCTGCATGAGAGGCGGCAGATCAAACCATTAGGCTACCACGACTTCTTTGGTGATTCGTCAAAGCTGTATTATATTATAACTAGCCGATGCCCGCGAACTTCGTCCCGCGCAGACTTGGAACGTGCGTACCCGATGATACTAAACATATAGACAGTTAAGGCATTCACTGCCACTTCTGTTTTACGAACTTTCGCCAGGTGCCACATCTGTCATTAAGGGAACATTGCAACGCACATGTGCGTTCAAGGCACTGCGGGAAAGTCAGCAAAACGCACATATGCGTCGGTGGCAGTGAATGTGTTAAAGTTAAAGTACTGAAAAATTGGTTTGACCCATGGAAAACCCGTTCCCATGGAAATATCGGGAAAAAAGTATCCTATGTTATCGCCCGGCTCTCAAACTATATCCATACGAAATTTCATCCAAATCGGTCCACTCGTTGCGACGTGAAGGAAGGACAAACCAACAAACAAATGAACAAACACACTTTCACATTTATAATATTAGTATGGAAGTATGGACAACAGGTGTAGTCATAAATTGATGTTCGATTTCAACACATTTGCTATCCCATTAGATTGGCAAAGTACTTTTAAAGGTAAGTTGGCAGTGCAATGAAATTCAAATCGCATGAAAATACACAAGAGCGGAATAAAACAATCCCTGGCAAAGTTTTCGGCCCGTTGGCAAGAGAAAGCGGTGGCCGAGAGTGTGGTGCAAGGTATAGATTTGTTGTTGTTTTTTTACATTGCTATAACATTTCGATACCGGTTTAGTGTGCGAAAATTTGTCATTTTCGACTCAGTCCGTTTTTGCTTTTTTGACCTGGGCGTGCGTAAATTTATTGTAAACGCACTAGAGCTTTTTGCTTCTTGATCTCCGTTGAAGACAATTTATTGGGCAAAGTTTACACGATGTCACCATCCTCACAAGTGAGGGAACGACTGAGAAGTGGCAGGACGCGTAGCTTGTAACTACTACTACTACTACTAAATCCTATTTGCGTCCCACTGCTGGGCACAGGCCTCCTCTCACCACGAGAGGGTTTGGGCCATAGTCCCCACGCGGGCCTTCACACATCTTTGAATTACGTAGCTTGTAAGCTGTCACTCTTCTAGCACGCGTTCAACTCATAACATTTCTTACGTTTTTTACTCGTAATTACGTTTTTGGTTTGAATAATTTGGTTAAGAAAAGAAACTACTACAAAGTACCTTTACCTGTTTATGTAAAAAAGTGTTTAAAAGCCTTACGCTGCCACTCATAAAGTGTACCAACCTTGCTTGGACGCGCTCCAACGTTGACCGATTATAAAATCCATAAAACGTATCCAAGTTTGTCCCCAACCGGACTATTTGGACGCTCCCTAACTTGATTCAGCAATTTTATTCGCTGAAGAAGTTGATGCCAAACAAATGACAACTTTTTGTTGTATGTATAGAAAATTCGGAGTCGCGAAAATGCCGACCTTTCCGCCCTAGAACGTTGAAACTGAGTCTTCCTGCAAGGGTTTTCGCAATAAACTACAACATTAATGATGCCTCGGGTGGTGTAATAAATGTCTAAAAGTGACAGTGACCTCTTAACATTAAGGGAATGATTGTGTCTCTTGTACAGTTGCCATGCACTGATCAAACAAGGGCTTTCAAAATTGTCTTTTAGTATAAGTACTTATAATTATATGTGACCTAAGATGGGCGCTAACCTCTCACAAAAAAAGTCTTTTGAAATCCAAAGAGGAAATTGGTAGGCTGACTTGCTACCAAAATTTGCTACTTGTATCTGTGTTTTAAAAAACTTCCACCCCTTAAATACTTTTATCAATTTAAATAACTCAACAATTACATCACGAAATTTGTACAACTGAATTTACCAGAGACACGATGTCCGAAGTCGTAAATAACGGGTTTAAACACTTTGCTCCAAGATTATCTGCGCCGTATTTCTGCCGATTATTTTAACATTTCTCAGGAGCTAAAATGGCAATTTCTCACTGCTATCTATTTTAAATGTCGTACGGTGGGCGTCTGCTATTCTCATAGCAAAACAAATTTATCTAAACCTGAAAATCGTATCTGAAATCTTGCATTGGACTGGAAGTTAGTATGTACTGACAGTCGTTTTACTTTTAGATAGCTGTATTGGATAAGTTTGTAGAGACGTTTTAATCTACGGATATTTTGGTTAGAGACTTCAGAGACAATTTTCAATCTGCCTTTGAAAATATTTCTGTATATACATACAGAAATTTGTAGAATACTCATGAATGAGCTTTTAGCTTTCATATGAGAGCAAAAACTCATTAGTGAGTATTATGTGATCTTTTATGTCTACCTATTTCAATACATATACCTACTAATACGGTTAGTTATTAGATAATGATCATAAATGAAAGTGAATTAACTACAGCTCTCGCTATCAAAGGTAAAATTTTATTCAGGATTAATACTATGTACCGAAAAAAACTGTTTTTATGTAGGTAGGTACTATGTATTTGTTTACTACCTACGAATATTGGGAGCTTTTAAAAAATATTTCAGTTTCACAATAAGAGCTTGAACCAACACCGAATCACAACCAAAACAAAAAGTCAATTCAGAGCTTAGTAGACGTTCTCGTTAAATGAATTCGTTCAACCAAGTTCAGGCTTGAGTAGCAAAAGCACAAAGCCAGGTGCTTGTGACGTTGTGAACTGAGGAACACATGCAAGAGCTTAGTTTTGAAGTACGGAGGGAAGAAAAATAGCGGACAAGGTAACATAGTTATTTACATCACCCTTGGCCGTAACGTGGGATTTTCTGGGGAGAAACTCTCACTTCCTGGCCAAGGCAAGACGTAAAACTTTAGACAAACCACGGGTGGTACGTACCTAATTCATAAAGCCCCAGATAACACCTGCGATCTGGGAAATTAACAAATTCACCGCCCTAGGTCTGTAATGTACTATTGTTAACATGGCTGCAAAGTCATTACTTGGCTCGAGGGCATGTATTTTAGCGGAGCAACCGAATTTCACTAAGTTTTTAACCAAGTTTGAAGTATTTGTTTTAACCTAGCCAGTAAAAGTAGCCTTTGTCCTTTTCCGTAACTCCAACTATCTCCATACCAAATTTCTTCCAAATCAGTCCAGCGTGAAGAGGTCACAGATAGACAGACTTTTGCATATACATATGTCGGGAACCCGTGGTTGAAGACACGACTCCAGCTTGACGCGAAATCCACTTGAGTGCAGCCCGAGAGGCGTCGCTAGGAAAAGGACGACAGATTCAAAAGAGATTCCAAAGGCTCCCGTCGTGCGCGGACGCATACGATTTGATTATTGTAATTAGTTATTGTTGAATTATTATTGGACTATCTATTGAAGACAGTGGCTCTTAATGGTGTTTGTAATTAGTGTAATTAAACTACTGAAGATCGTAATTGGACTATTCTTATAATCTCGAGGAACCCAGTAGCTGACTACCTATACGAAATGCCCACAGACAAGGAAATACTTGATGCTCAGTGCCATTCTCCGACACATATAATATTAGTATGGATACCTACTGATGATGTGTTGTTATTTAATCGAAATAAAATCCTCGACGAAGGTTGTTATTGTGAAAGGCTATGGGAATGATTGCTCTTTTTTTGACACTTAATGATAAATGAATCTAGTTTTTTTAGCGTATTTCCATGGTCCGTGGCTCACCTCTGGGATGGCGAGAAGCTGTGCACCGAGGAAATTAAGGTTTCTCTTTAACAGCAAGGTTTCTCGCAATGTTTTGAAGTTCCTAAGTAATTATACTACGAGACTACGAGTTCGTACAGCTACACGTATGCCCTGTTCGTTGAAACTTATCTTCAAGACGCGTATTGAGTGAAGAAAATGCCTTGTACTGCTATTGTTTAGTTAATATTTCAGTAATTAATTATGCACCTTCTGCCCGCGCGTGGATTTCGGTTATCGCATTTCCGCGGGAACAATGCTTTTTTCCAGGATAAAAAATAGCCTATGTCGTTTCCCAGGATCCTAACTATCTCCATACCAAATTTCATCCAATTCGGTCGAGCGGTTGAAGCGTGAAGAGGTAACAGACAGACAGAGTTACTTTTCGAATTTATAATATTACTAGCTTCTGCCCGCGACTTCGCCCGCGTGGAATTCGGTTATCGCGCTCCCGCGGGAACTATGCATTTTTCCGGGATGAAAAGTAGCCTATGTCCTTTCTCGGGACCCCAACTATCTCCGTACCAAATTTCATCCCAATCGGTCCAGCGGTTGAAGCGTGAAGAGGTAACAGACAGACAGATAGACAGACAGAGTTACTTTTGCATTTATAATATTAATTAACTAGCTTCTGCCCGCGACTTCGCCCGCGTGGAATTCGGTTATCGCGTTCCCGCGGGAACTATGGGTTTTTCCGGGATAAAAAGTAGCCTATGTCCTTTCCCGCGACCCCAACTATCTCCATGCCAAATAACATTCAAATCCGTTCAGCGGTTGAAGCGTGAAGAGGTAACAGACAGACAGACAGACAGACAGAGTTACTTTCGCATTTATAATATGGATATGGATAGGTATACTAAAAATATTAAATTATATTAATATGGATATGGATTTAAACTTAATGGATTACGGAGTATTATTTTCCGCGTTTTTGATGTCTTAAAACGCGGAAAATCTAGTTGTAATATGACGGCGGTTGATGTTTCACAAAATGGTCCTAACGGAAGACAATCGCTAGTTTTGATGGCGTGATTCCAACATTACTCTGAGTTTGGACCATTTCGTAACCAACCATACGTTTTATGTTCTTTACTTTCATATTGTGTGGTTTTGTCACAAATATTTTTTCTTTCCTTGTTTTTTATTTAATAAGCATAACTGTACCACGAATACAACCATATAGAAATATAAATAGAAATCTTTATTTTCGATATTGTAACAAAAAGTCTTAAGGCTATAACTTATGAATCTTATGATCTAAGAAGAAGAAATGTGAAGTCGGGGCACAGGGACCTCGACGCTGATTTTCAGTGGCTCCATAAAATAAAATCATCATCATCATTTCAGGCGATAGACGTCCACTGCTGGACATAGGCCTCCCCCAAGGCGCGCCACTCAGACCGGTCAGTAGGCGGTGTGCCACTCGCATCCACCGCGTTCCCACGACCTTTACAAGAATGTCACTCCATCTTGTTGGAGGCCTACCGACAGCTCGTCTATCGGTTCGCGGACGCCACTCCAGGACTTTCTGGCCCCATCGGCCATCGGTAAAATAAAATAAAATAAAATAAATAAATAAAGACAAATAAAAGTTACATTTGAACTGTAAATGGTACATATTCAAGCTTGTACTGGTGGTAGTGGTAATTGGCTATGGGTGAAAAATGACAAAGTGCTTGATTCTTTTTTTATGGATAGGAATAACTTTCTGTAATAAGAGAAAAAAATCCGAGAATTTTCCGTGGCGTATATTTTGCGTAAACAATAAAATTGGTTTTGCGTTATAACGATTTAAAGATTCGGGTTTTCCTTGGTCCAAGTAAGCACAGCACATGTTTCTGAACAAAAAAAACGTTGACATTTGACGTTGACAGTTCTCGCTTCTTTCGTACGAACATAACTCTACGTGTTTTAACAATTTTATTGGAAAAATAGCTTATTGATGACTGCTTTTGCTTATTGGACTTTCGATTATGCTTGGCCCCAACGACGACATATGCTTAAAACACGTTATTACGAATGAAGCAAGAACTGTCACCGTCAATAGTGTCAACGCTTTTTTTTTAAGAAGTAGTGCTGCATACTTCAACCAAGGAAACACCTTTATTTCAATCGTCATAACACAAAATCAATTTCTTTTTTTACGCAAAATCTTCGGCACGGAAAATTCAGAGATTTTTTTCTCTTGGTACGGAAGGTTATTCCTATCCATAAAAGAAATAATCGAGCACATTGTCATGTTTCACCCATAGCCAATTGGTGGTACAATAACAAGAATGCGGTGCTAAGACTGAGTACGTAATGTCAGTATTAATCTAAATATATAAAACTCAAAGGTGACTGACTGACTGACTGACATAGTGATCTATCAACGCACAGCCCAAACCACTGGACGGATCGGGCTGAAATTTGGCATACAGGTACAGGTAGGTAGGTATGACGTAGGCATCCGCTAAGAAAGGATCTTGCAAAATTCCCACGGGAACGGGAAAAATCGGGATTTTACTTTTTAATATTTCTGCGCATACGAAGTTGCGGGGAAAAGCTAGTCAGAAATAATATCTCTTACCTCTCGAAAATATACCTCTTTTCACTTCTTAATTAAGTATTTAGGAAATATTTTTTCTCCGGCAAATTGCGTACATATTTGACTACGCAAGTACAAGAAATATTAAAATGCGGCGTATATGTTACCTCGGGCTGCGGAAATTAACGCGCGCCATGCTCCGTGGCGTGACGCCGTCGAAACGTTCAGGATATTAGCCTCGCGCCATTTTTTCAGGTTCACGTGATTGGGTTATTACAAGGATATTTTAAACGAAGCGCTCCAGAATGATACTGGTAAACTTGGGATGTGTTAATCAATTTTTATAGGAGGACACGGCGTATCATTAAAGAACTTCTGTTGATGATAAGAAACAGTTTTATCAATACAAAATACTTAACATGTTACTCCTCCACCTAAAAACCCACTCAAAGGTTCACTCCTCAAAGGTTCCACTGCTCAAAGGTTGACTGGAAGAAATTCCTTAGAGGGATAAGTTCGCCGTTGTACATTTTTATTATTTGTGATTTTTGTGTGTGTCATTTTGTGGTGTACAATAAACTGTTATTTACTTACTTACTTACTAAAAAATTCATGACAATAAAATAGGCAAGATGCATTAGGTACCTATTTTTAATCCGTTGGTAATAAAAAAAATAACCTGCACGTTTTTTTATCGATGAATATTGCAAGAACTTTCCGGGCTACGGCAAACTATCTATGGCAAATACAGTCGAGTTAGCCAACATACCGGGTCAATCAAAAATGGATTAATATGGAGTATCTGAAATTATAAGAGACCATTTTCTGCCAGCGACTTAGCCCCCGTGGAATTCGGCTGTCGCGTTCCCGCGGGATCTATGCGTTTTTCCGGGATAAGGAGCCTGGGACTCCCAACTAACTATATACAAAAATTCATCTAAATCGGTTCGGCGGTTGAAGCTGAAGATGTACAGACAGACAGAATTAGTTAATATTTTCTGACTTATTTGTATACTTGTACTGATCCATTCGGATTAACCATCCTATATAAACACTGTTCTGCACTGTTACCCTATTGTAGGTAATTAATACCACTTATGAATGGAAGCGAGCTGTCGGTAGGCCTCCAACAAGATGGAGCGACGACCTCGTGAAGGTCGCGGGAAACCGGTGGAAGCAAGTAGCACAGCACCGGTCTGAGTGGCGAGCCTTGGAGGAGGCCTATGTCCAGCAGTGGACGTCTTTCGTCTGAAATGATGATGATGATGATGAATGGAATCGACAGTACTGTTGTACATATGAAACTGTAAAGAATACTTCACTGCAATTCTGCCGTAGGATATTAAAAGGCCGTCTTCTAACAAGTCACCAGTGTCAGAAGACTGCCTTTTAATATCCTACGGCAGAATTTCTCAAGTCCTTATTGTTCTTGGGTCGCGTGCCTTCTAAACAAGAAGCTGAGCTCTAACTTTTCTTACAAAACCGCATTGTAAACGGAAGTTCCAACTTTATACTAACAGCTCGCAATAACATCCAACAATCCGATTAGATGTCCCCCTTAATGAACGTGGTTAGGTTCACTTCGGAAACTCTAATTGTTTTCTGTACCTGAGAGTAATATCTTCTTCAAAGTGTAATAATAATAGGCAGTTTAAAAACTAAACAACCCCGTGCCGGTCAGAGCTCCTCATCGCAAAAACTCGGTGGTACAGTCGAGTTCATTAATCAGTAAGGTGCAAAAGTGTGTATGTATTGGCGAACTCGAGTGTACCATAAATTATTGCATTGTCATCCAATCTTCATAAAGTAAGGCAAGCCACCACTGCGGACACGGCTTATATTCATATTAAAAGATAAAAGATAAAAAACATGTATTCAAGTCGGATTTTACAATCACTTAGTATTTATTGGTCATATGATAAGATAAGATAAACTTTACTGTCGTAACTGTGTACATTTGCTCTTATAATTTATGCATATACCTAATATACATGCCAACAGTTTGCCCGTTTCGGGCGTACAATATGAAAAATATAACTATAGAATCTTTAGTTATATTTTTCATATTGTACGCCCGAATTCAACATTCATTTCACTTATTTCTAAATATTATAAGTTTGAAAAGTATTTAAGTTAAAGTAATAGTTCATTACATGTCAATATTTTTACATTTATTATATTTTTATATTCATACTAGCTGACTCCGCGGACTTCGTACCGCCTTAGATTTTTTTTGGGGTGAGTATGAAAAATAGCTTACGTCCTATTCTCAGACCTACTGTTCAGTAGGTCTGAGAATAGGACGTAAGCTATTTTTCATACAATCCAAATTTCATAAGAACCGGTCGAGCCGTTTCGGAGGAGTTTGGTTACAAACACTGTGACACGAGAGTTATATATATTAGATAAAAGCACGATTTCGAATACAATTCGATTGAAGTGTTAATCTTTGCGTGTGAAGACGTCAGTGTGCGTGCGAGGACGTCTGTATACTTACTTGTAAAAATGCGTGTGTACCACTACGCGGGCCAACGATTCACTCAACATCTCCGGATGAAGCAAATGACGGTAAGGCGCGTTGGGAGTAAGTACTATTAAATATTCTGTGGCTAAGTTTTATCGTGATAGGATAACTAGAAGTGGGTGAAATTTAAGCTTGCAATAATTTGTTTACACGTTAGTTTGTGTTGTGTGTTAGTTACACGACAAAAGCGTTAAAAAAATGGCTTGGTAGCCTACCACAGTGTCATCATCATCATCATCATTTCAGCCGAAAGACGTCCACTGCTGGACATAGGCCTCCCCCAAGGCTCGCCACTCAGACCGGTCCTGTGCTACTTGCTTCCACCGGTTTCCCGCGACCTTGACGAGGTCGTCGCTCCATCTTGTTGGAGGCCTACCAACAGCTCGTCTCCCGGTTCGCGGACGCCACTCGAGAACTTTCCGGCCCCATCGGCTATCAGTCCTGTGAGCAATGTGCCCCGCCCACTGCCACTTGAGGTTCGCAATTCTTCAGGCTATGTCGGTGATGGCGGATATCCTCTTTTCTGATTCTATCACGCAGAGAAACCCCGAGCATAGCCCTTTCCATTGCCCTCTGAGTGACTTTGAGCCTTCTTATGAGACCCATCGTAAGCGCCCACAGTGTGTTGGACTTTAAATCATGACTCGATTTTATTGTACAAAATTTCATGTAATACCACTGAGATTGTAGGCAACGAAGCTGCTTACATCTGGCAAGAAAAAATACGTAATTCGAAACAGTTAAGCGACGAGGTCTATGCCAAAAATAAAGTATAGCTACCATAGACGTAAATAATATAGACCCGGTCTATCGTACACGTTATATGTCCCCACTTCCACGGTGTCCAATCCAAAGTTCTGTCACCGAGCGTGCGTGACAATAAGCGTTTTTAAAAACACTTTTTTCGAAACTGTTTCTCAGTATCTAAAAACTCGACTCGTTGTCGAAAAAATGTGACCCAGCTTTAGTGTCACGATATAAGTTTAACTTTGGATTGGACACCAATGAAGTGGGGAAACATGACATGTATCTACGTTAGGCCAGGTCTATACGAAGTATTATTTATGTCTATGATAGCTACCTATTTCTCGCGTCATGCCGGCCAAGCTAATTTTCTGTACTGGACATTCCCGGAAAATCCCAGTACCGGTAATTTCTGAGAACTTCAGTAAGTTCCTATCATTATTTCCCAGGAGCAAATCCATACTTAATATTATAAATGCGAAAGTTACTCTGTCTGTCTGTCTGTCACGCTTCAACCGTTGGACCGATTGAGATGAAATTTGGCATGGAGATAGTTGGGATACCGGGAAAGGACATAGGCTACTTTTTATCACGGAAAAACGCATAGTTCCCGCGGAAACGCGATACCTGGATTCCACGCGGGCGAAGTCGCGGGCAGAAGCTAGTAATTATATTTATTTATTTATTTATTTATTTAAGGAGAACCAACAGCTTAACTACAACAGCATAAGCTACTTAATTAAAAACAAAAAGCCAATTATAGGATCTCACAAATAGCGACAGCATATTATGTTAAAACTAACTTAAGTAAACGCGCACTGGAAACTGAAAAACGGTAAAAACTCATAAATACCTACACACTACACAATATTAACACAGGATAAACCTCCACCCGCGACTAAACTATTCTAAAGTGATGTTAACAATTACTTATTCTATGATTAAACAAAATCTAAGTAGAAAAATTAATGGAAAGGAGTAAAAACAGAATAACTATTCATGTTTCTCGCTGAAAACACCTCGACACTAAGCTTCGCCTTACTGAAGCAGTTTTACAATTAAACACGTCAATATCCTGCTCCTTTGTAAGATTATTCAACCCTCGACTAGCGCGGCACAAGAAACTGTTAGCTCTGTAATTCGACGATGCACATTTTAACGAAATAGGAGGATAGTGTCTTTTCGTCCTAGCAGGAGTATTAAAAGATAGTTTACTTAGTAGTTCAGGACAGTCGATACTACCATTAGTGATACCAAGAAAATAAATAATGTCTGCTATGTCCCGGCGCTTCTGTAACGGTATAAGATGATGTTTCTGGCATAAATTAAGATATCTAATTGAACTGTATGGAGATTTTAGTTTAAAACACATATATTTAATGAACTTTTTTTGGATTCGTTCTAATCTATCAATATATACATTGTAACAAGGGTTCCAAATTTGAGAGGCATATTCAACCTTACTTCTAACATATGAGCAGTAAAGAACCTTGATTGTTTTACCTTTATTGAAATGAGAAGAGTTACGCATTAGGAAACCCAAAGCTTTCAAGGCGCCGCTCGCTATACCTTCTATGTGAGCATCAAAGAGAAGTTTGGAATCATGTGTTACACCTAGATCTCTTATTGATGACACTTTTTTCAGGGGTTCGTTCATAATTGTATACGAAGTATTAATTAAATTACGCTGGCGAGAGAAAGTCATTGAGTAGCATTTGGACGGGTTTAAGTCTAATCTGTTGGCCTTGCAGTATTCATCCAGTCTCACCAAATCAGACTGAATCAATGACGAATCTTGCATAGAATTTATCTTTCTAAAGACCTTCATATCATCAGCGAAACGAAGAAGGTTTGAGTGGATGAAACATTTACTACTATTATATATATAATAGTATCGACCTCGATTAGAGCTGTAGTCAAATCATCTTAATATTTAAATTGACAATGATAATAAAGCAAAGGTTAAGTTATTTTTCTAAAATCCCAGACTATTATATATTACTAGCTTCTGCCCGCGATTTCGCCCGCGTGGAATTCGGTTATCACGTTCCCGCGGGAACTATGCGTTTTTCCGGGATGAAAAGTAGCCTACGTCCTTTCTCGGGACCCCAACTATCTCCATGCCAAATTTCATCTCAATCGGTCCAGCGGTTGAAGCGTGAAGAGGTAACAGACAGAGAGACAGACAGACAGACAGAGTTACTTTCGCATTTATAATATTATAAATATGGATATCAATGTAAGTTTATTCGACAAGAATGCCGGCGAGTAGGCAAAGAACATGCTTTGGATCAAATACTACCTTTGTGCTAGGAATGAGATATTTTACCTTTTGACTCAGATTCCTACATGAATTCCCGGCCCTGATTAAAGCTTGAGACGGGAACAAAATACACTCAACAGCAATGAAAACGGGTCGCATTTTATGGACAAGCCTATACAAATTGGATAGCTTCTTGAGAACGGGGTTTACCCAGTTAAGGAGTATTTAGAGTTCAAGTAAGCATTATATTATAAGGTAAAATACTGTTAAAACTGTTCCTTATATATAAAATTGTTAACTACGATTGTACGCAGTAATATGCAAATAAACTTTACTTACTTAGAAAGTGACCCGTTTTCATTGCTGTTGAGTTTATTTCTTGCACGTCATATTGTTTATTGAGTACTCGTAATTCTTAGTATGTTTTTATTACACCAGGGAACTTGTAGTCAAGTCTCAGAGGAGCCACTACCGGTACATTACCTTATTGTCTTCCCACTGCTGGGCTGTGCATCTTGATGGTTTTCAGAGGATCCTGTGCGATTTTGGGGCTTAACATAAATATTTAAAGAACTTAAAATACCACGCAAATATGTGCAGGTCGTCGAAAAGCTGAGATGTAAATTTAAAAGATGTGTTCATATTTTAAAATGTGTGTGAAGTCTCCAATCCGCACTGGGCCCGCGTGGGGACTATAGCCCAAACCCTCTCATGATGAGAAGAGGCCTGTGCCCAACAGTGGGACGCAAATAGGCTGTAGTATTAGTAGTAGTAGTAATTTCTCACATGTTCAGATGTCTGAGAGACGTCCTCTACATGGCGGTAGATCAAACGATTTCTGCAAAATCTGATATCTATATAGGGCCGGTTCCTATATCCACGTAACGCCTCGTTTTGACTACGGACGGTTAAAATTTGACAGATTCTCTATGGAACAAATGTCAAAAATCAACCGTCCGTAGGCAAAACGAGGCGTTTCGTGGATATAGGAACCGGGCCCTAGTCTATCCACACATCAGCTAGCAACGTAATTCTAGACAAATATTTTGGTAGAAGCCGGGATGACATTTACATGGACGATATATTAGTTAGGTGGTGAGGAATTTTGCAGCTCAAAGGGCTTGTTAATACGTGACGTCACTCATGCAACTCGGTCATGCGTTAATGTTGCCAGCGTGTTAAATCCTGATATTCGAGATAGTTCATTTAAATATGGACTCGTGGTTTCGAATTTTTAGTATGCATTTAACAGAGATTACATTTGTAGGTTGTATTTAGGTTCTAAATTTTGATGTTTGTGGGTCCTTCAGCCTTCAATTGAGATATTTTTATTTAGATGTGGATATGTGTATAAATATTGGTACTTTTGTATTTTAGTAAAATATAGCCACTTTTTAATACCTTTCAATATTTTCACGGAATTGGCACAAATTGCAGTAAATCGAGGAAACAAAATAAATGGGTATGACATTTCGTGTAACATATTTTCAGAAAGAGGCACTCTAATTTTAAAGATTTGTTCCAAACTTGGCAGGCATTCCGCAAATCGCGCCAAACAAAATATAGGTCAAATCGGCAACGTCGAACTCACTCAAAATGCCTGCTCAATTACTCCCTGACTGCGCAAATTTAGTCACAGTCTTTCAAGCAATAAGGCATATAATGGCATGCGTAAAGTTCCCGTTTAATGAGAAAAGTTAAAACAATTTACGAGTTGTGAAGTGTGCTAATGGTCATGACGTTTTAATTTCCCGCGTAGTTGATTCGAATTTGGAATACCTATCAGCCAGTGCGCCCTTTGTGCGCTATTAAAACATACGCCTGTATATTCGCCTAAAAGAAAAGCAAATCCTAATCAGCCAGTTACAAGATAGTTTTTTTAAAATTCAGTTGAGTAGGTATTGACTTATGATACTGGTAATATGTGTAGGTTGGCAACATTCATTTTGACAGAGAAAAATAATGACCATTCTGTGTGAATTGTGTAGTGAGACTACTCCACACAAAAAAATCAACTTACACAGCTAATATCTAAAATCATTTAGAGATCTTCTACTATCTAAAGTCCCGCCTTCACGCCAGCACCACCAACACTCTCAACGCATAGTTGATGGCTGTCTCAGCACGCACACATGTGTTGAGAGTGTTGGTTGGTGGTGCTTTTTAAATACATTGAAGCGTTTTGAAATGTGAAGGCGCGGGGCTTTAGATAGTAGAAGATCTCTACAAGTACTGTGAACTCCAGTAAGCGTATGCATGTTAAAGTTTAAACGAGAAACGCAAAACTGTACTCCCATTACGAACTCTTTTTAATATTTCTACTAACATTTTTCATCCTGCTGAGTACTAAGTTTAGCGGCAGACAGTTTTATCTTCCTTTAAAACAGAATTAAGACCGTATTTCATGTTCGGTAGGGTTTTCTAGATTACGCTAAGCAGACTTTGCACGACCCGACCGACCAGGCTGGCCTTGGAATCATTAATAAATATAAATAGTTTAAAAGTGGAGAAATTTTATTCAGTTAAAACATCTGTGGGGAGTATAAATTGTAGGTACTATGCTATGCTCACCGTGAGAAATAATAGTAGGTATATGTACCTAATTTGTGTGTAAAATAACAGATTTCCGAAAATTATTATATATGTATAGGTAGGTACCACCACCACCCACCACCACAGCAGTCTATATTTAGGTACGTCTGAATGCTGGGCCTCCTTTCATCAAGATAGGGTTTGGACTAGAGTCCCCTCGTGGGCCCAGTATGGATTGGAGACTTCACACAAATCCTTCTTTTTTATTAATTATTTCGTCCGGTTTCCTCGCGATATTTTCCTTCGCCAAAAAGCTCAGTGGTAAATTGAAATTGAATCTTGCACATAAGTAAATTCAGAGGTGTGAGCCAAAGTCTAACCCCCCACCCTCAGCATGAGAGGTGGTAAGTTGAACAACTACGCTACCACGGATGTAAACTATACAAGTAAGCGTAAATTAAAATTAGTTTGAAACAAATTAAAAATAAAATTAAAACTCATGTTTCTATAAAACCTACCATGGACGATAGTCCAAAAACGTGTTAACTATATCTAAGTTAAGCTATCGTTTTGAAATTCCACTCAGAAGAGGTTCTAAAATTTTACGCGGTCGAGCAACTCGAAAAGAAAAACCTGAAAAACATGCTTAGAATCAATAGCTGATTCTGTGGGTAAAATATTCACGTTTTGCTACCCTAGACCCTAGATGTATAAATGGAAATTTCTTAAATAAGTAATTGTTCAAATACTCGGACTTCCCATAGACGTAAATAATATAGACCCGGTCTAACGTACACGTAATATGTCCCCACTTCCACGGTGTCCAATCCAAAGTTCTGTCACCGAGCGTGCGTGACAATAAGCGTTTTAAAAAAAACTTTTTTCGAAACTGTTTCTCAGTATCTAAAAACTCGTCTCGTTGTTGAAAAAATGTGACCCAGCTTTAGTGTCACGATATAAGTTTAACTTTGTATTGGACACCAATGAAGTGGGGAAACATGACATGTATCTACGTTAGGCCGGGTCCATACGAAGTATTATTTATGTCTATGGGACTTCCTAATTCAGTGAACGTAACGTGAGACGACGTGAATCTCCCAACACGCCCGCCGACCGCGCTGGTTGCGGTCTGGCGCGACCGCGTACGGGAGTGTGAAACCGCTTCACTGATACAGCTGAATTTCGGAAATTATATAAATACCATGGTCTAAGAAAACAAGGTCTATTCTATATAAATTAATGGCTTCTGTCTTGGACACTTCGCCAATATCAAAGTTAGGGCCACATGCCTGCAAGTTGTTCGGTAATAAAGGTAAAATGTACGGTGTAACAGATAAATCAAGTAAAAATGGGGGATGGTCTAAGAAAACAAGGTCTGCCGATCCAGGTGACGTGTCACCCTTACGTCAAAGTCGAGTTGCCACTTTATTGCAATAAAACAAAAAATGAAGGAAATATTTTCTGCCGTTATAATGCAAAATAAATTATTTGCGCATTAGAATTGTCATTTATTTGTTTAAGCATACACAAAATGGGACAAGTTAAAAACAAATGAACGTAATAATTTAATGAAACACTCAAAGGATACATAAGGGTCGGGGATTATTTTAATACACCACTTGCAACACACAGCAGTGCGAATGACGTTAGGGTGACACCCACACTACTACAGAATACCGGACTGTCATACCTGGCGAAGTATATTATTGTATCATGTATAAATACTAATGTTAAAAGCATGGTGGTTAGTGGCCCGACCCCGCCTCGCATGCAGAGGATCAGGGGCTCGTATCTGGCTCGCATCTCTGAGTTTACTTATGTGTGAAATTCTGTTCGAATATCATCATCATCGTCATCATTATTTCAACCGAAAGACGTCCGCTGTTGGTCAGACCTAGCCCCAGGTGTGCTACTCAGACTGGCTATTCTAATAAACCACTGAGCTTTTTTCAGTGATGGAAAACATCGTCAGGAAACCTGATCGCATCTGCGAAGTTATTCAAGGAGGTGTGTGTAGTCCCCAATCCGCACTGGGCCCGAGTGGGGACTACGGACCAAACCCTTTCGTCATGAGAGGAGGCCTGTGCCCAGCAGCGCACGTAAATCGTGTTAGTGCCGTGGATTAATGATATTTTTTTTAATTTAGGCTGAAACCCATTCACAATAAAATTCATATTCTATTAACCACGTTTTGATGAAATCAGGCTCAGTCACAGCATCAGAATGCTTTTATATACCCTCAAACTGGCTATGTTCGTTGTGTTCAAACTGGAAACGATATTTGCAGTCCTTTCGGCTAACATAATATTCGTATTATTAATGCAGGGCGCAGAGGCGGCACGTGACGAGACCCGGGAATCGAACCCAATCACCTCGGCTAATGGGGCCTTTGTAACTGGTATGATAGACCGGTGAATAAGAAAGATGAGTTATGGATTCAACATGAAGGGTTAAATTCAGGCGTTGAGTTTAAAGGACAATATGGATAGCGTTATTTTAACGCATTCACTGCCACTTCTGTTTTCGAACTTTCGCCAGGTGCCACATCAGTTATTAAAGGAACATTGAAACGCACATATGCGTTCAAGGCACTGCGGAAAAGTCAGCAAAACGCATATATGCGTCGGTGGCAGTGAATAAAGGGATTAAAGCGCGGTACAATAATACGGCGATTAAGGGATAACGGGGATTAAGAAATCGATATCGATGCTATAATGACGTTCAAATTTCAAACATCTTCCAACAGCAATGGCCGCCTATATTCTTCAGTCAGACTGAACGAAAGTTTTTCCAATTTCAAATGTCGGCTCTATTTAGTCTATGATTTTAGAAAAATCGAATGTGAGACACTGACGTATTCGAATTGCTGCCATTGTGGACAGATTTTGAAGTAGCTTAGAGGATTTATAAAATGAGTGTAGATAAAATTTGTGTATGCAACTGTACATAATTAGGCCATAAAACACTCGGGCGAAATTATGTAGCAGTTACATAAACTACTATTACGCCAGTAAGTCCCGGTTAGTGTTAGTACGCAATGCGTGCAATGAAAAGTGGGAGAGAGCTCTTTTCAGATGTCTTAAAGTAGGTCCTCGATACGTATGTGTCTTTTTTTTAACATTCTATTTAGTGTTATTTGACATCGGAAATATATTGCACATGTACTGTGAGGAATCGAAAGGCTCGGTTCAGAATATATTGCAGTTCAGCTTTATTCCTTGTTTGTGTATGAAAGTAATAAAAGTGCGTTAAGAAATGATCCTCGTATACATACACTCTGAAACATCCCCTCATCGCGACCCAATTTTGGATTTATTATCATCCCATACCAAGTCACAATAGATAAATAACGAATCCACGCGGGCCACTTAAATGATTTATTCGCTGTCCGTAACGTACAAGAAAGTGGATAAAAAGGTATCGGACCTTGCCTTGTTCTTTCATTGGACAACGTAAGCGCTTTATTGTAATAGATATGGTGTTACATAATCTATAATATTATTATGGTGGTCGATGTAGAAATGCTTTTGGAGGGGTTTAGTCTTGTTTATGGCATTATCCTACCGAATCCTACACCGGAGATGATGACGCAGCGGAGCCACGCCGTTTCGTCGCCTAAATAGTTTTTATTTGGTTTCATGACGCATTGGCGTTAGCTGTAAGGTCATGTTAAACTTTTATAAATAATAAATAAATAATAAATTATTACTTAGCAAGCCGCTGTCCGCTGTTGTAAGCCATGGTGGCCTGTAGGCCGTGGTGGCCTAGCGGTTCTCGTGCAGAGGGTCGGTGGTTCGAAGTTTACTTTGTGTGAAATTCAATTTGAATTAACCACTGAGCTTTTCGGTGAAGGAAAACATCGTCAGGAGAGAGGATCTTCACGCATCTGCGAAGTAATTCAAAGATGTGTGTGAAGTCCCCAGTCCACTGGGCCCGCGTGGGGACTATAGCCCAAATCCTCTCGTGATGAAAGGAGGCCTGTGCCTGGGCACTGCTGGCAGTGGGACGCAAATAGGCAGAAGTAGTAAGCCGCTGTCCGCGACTTCGCTCTGCGTAGACTT
Source organism: Aethes cnicana (assembly GCA_963971205.1). Taxonomy (NCBI): domain Eukaryota; kingdom Metazoa; phylum Arthropoda; class Insecta; order Lepidoptera; family Tortricidae; genus Aethes; species Aethes cnicana. Next base: position 2,282,721 of record OZ020286.1, read on the forward strand.
GAAATTTCCGCACCCGATGTTATTTTTAATGTCATTGGTATAGGCAAACGAGCCCACCTGATGGTAAGTTGTCACTCCGGCCCATGGACACCGAAATCCTATGATCCCCCAATAAGAAACGATAAGATCTCGAATGCGTTGCCTACCTTGAGGCCTAAGATGGAATGCCTCTGAGCCAGAAATTTCACCGGCTGCCTTTAAAATATATAAATAGATAGTTATAATTATAGAAGTATTCAAATATCTGGTTTGACCCGATCCCGTGGAAACATGGGGATAAAAATTGTCCTGTGTTATTTCCATAATAAATTTCATCCAAAACCCAGGATCACTTTGACTCGGCATGCCTATCAACTAAATGACAAAGTTAGAAATACCGCATTTCATTTATGTTGTCTTAACTATATCCAATATCGTTAGTAATCATGAAAGCAAACGCGTGTAGCCCAAATATCAATACGAGACAGCATAGGGAGCAATATTTCATGAAACTGCGTTTGTCTCTGAACCACAGTCAAAGGGCTTTCAGTAAGCAAACAATAAAAAATAATACGTAACTTTGTATATTTCACACAATGACCCAGTCTCAAGCCAAAAAAACTTGTCAAGTACTATGGATGCTAGATTACGATATACGGTGACTTCAAGTTGATAGTACAAAATCGATGTTTTACACACATCTTCCTCAAACTAAACCTCTACGGTAGTACTGTCTCATAGTACTACTAATTTAATGAAAATTATTTTTTTTTCTAAAGTTTTAAACTACCTATACCCAATGTAAATGATTTAATTATTCACAATTAACGATAACTAAGCAAAATAATTTGAGGCCCTGGAAATAATAACATAGGATACTTTTTATTTATTTATTTATTTAAACTTCATTGCACATACAAAATGTATACAATTGGCGGATTTAATGCCTAAAGGTATTCTCTACCAGAGAAAGGAAAATGAGTAGGCGCATCAATATGAGAAAGAAACTACAGAAATACTAGTAATTTTTTTTTGGATACTTTTATCTCGTTATGTTCACGGTAACGGGTTTTCCAGCGAACCGGGAGACGAGCTGTCGGTAGGCCTCCAACAAGATGGAGCGACGACCTCGTGAAGGTCTCGGGAAACCGGTGGAAGCAAGTAGCACAGGACCGGTCTGAGTGGCGAGCCTTGGGGGAAGCCTATGTCCAGCAGTGGACGTCTTTCGGCTGAAATGATGATGATGATGGGTTTTCCAGTACGTATTATTAACATCTATAGTACGAGTATCATCAGTACGGAAAATCTAAGTCGACGCGGGACGAATTCGCGAGCAATGGCTAGAAATTATTAAAATGTTTGCAACTTTAACTAACTGTTATCTTTTTAGTGCGGCGACGACGGGCAGTGAATATCGTCTCCTGAGAAATTGTCGTATATGTCAAACGGACAGGCTCCGTATCACGCCCCGTCGCCATATTTCTTTAAGCGTATAAAATCTTTATGTGCTTATCGTTTTATTTGGAAAGTAACTGTTGCACTTCTTCGTATGCGCGCATAAACATTTAAAATATTAAACCCCTTTTATCCGTTCCCGTGGAAATTTCGAGAAATCCTCTCTTAGTGCTTTACACTCCCCGAGGAACCTACACGCCAAATTTCAGCTCTCTACTACCAGTAGTTTCGGCTGTGCATTGTCATCAGTCTGTCAATCAGTGAGTAAGAGAGTTTTCTAAATTGTTATTATCGTCCTTGATAAGAGTTCGAGTGTCCATATCACTGGAGCCTTGGCCATAACTGGTGCCGTTACCTTATGATATTTGATTGTTGCCCGCTATAATATAAAAGTAGCTATTGGTATCATATTACCTACCAATAGCTTTGATATACAGATAATGAAAATACGATAGTAACTCTGCCCGTCTATCTGTTGCATCTTCACACTTAAACCGCACAGTTGCATTCCTATAGACTACTTTTTATCCCGGACAAATGCATGGATCCCGCGGGAACGCGATAATATACAATAATGAAATTCAAATCCAAGCGGGTGAATTCGAGGTTTTTTTTTTTGGAATTGAAAAAAAAAAAAAAAAAAAAACGAGGGCAGAAGCTAGTGGTTTATACTTATACATACAGAAAAGTGTGTTAATATCGGAGTAAAATAGTCAAGTCAGTTGCTACAATATCGAACGATCCTGCTAAGAAAATCATCAACTAGGTCCTCTGACACAGTGCTTCCTAGTATTGTTAGTATTAAAATTGAATCTGTATGTTTTTTTGTAATTGAAATAAACATTTTTTACCACTCACTTAAATACACAGCTTCGATGTGAAATTATCTAACGTATTTCAATGAATAGGCCTGTAAAAGGCAATTTCCAGAGACTCCTCCAACGATCGGTGCATTCGAATATTACTCCATTCACTGCAAATAGCTCGAAGGCAATTCTCCAATTTGCGAAGAAACTAGAATCTAGATTCTACAGCGATCTCTTAATATGTTAGCACAATGAAATAGGCTCACAATCCAAAGATTGGTTATTTGGAGCTGCACGGCTGAAAAAGTTTGATGTATTTTTGCCAGACTGTTTGAATGGATTGAAATGAAAAAAGAACTTCTTTTTTGTTGAGACGTTGCCAATAATATTAGCTGATAGTAGACACATAAAATTGTCTTCAGTTATAGTATAAAATATATAAAAGAGAATGAAACAGTAATCACTTGGTAGACACTGTTACAGTTTTATACAGAAAACAGATTTGCATTTTTCGTTAAGTTTCAGGAATATCGGGCAGGAAATGCCATGATTTGGTTACATAATCACCAATATGTACAAAACCATCGGGCACAACCATACACGAAAGAAATACGTAATTTACACCACCAATTGACAGTGGGTAATGGCAGAAACGGCACATCAGCAAATCCGAGTCAAATAAAACAAATAAAGGTAGGAAGGTGTGTGCGATATTCAAATCAATCACAAATTTCACCCGCAAGCATACCCTGCAATCAGGGCACTGCGGAAGACGGAATGTTTGCGAATCTCGGAATTAGGTACATTGATTGAAAAAAAAAACAAAAGGAGGAATTGAAAGCGTCAAAGAGCCCTCATGAATGTATAACGATGCTTCGTAATACGTTCTACGCTGGATATGTATGGCTTGAAGCAAATGTGGTGTATAAGCCGTAGTAGCCTAGTAGTTTGACCTACCTCTCATCCAGAGCGCGGGGTTCGAACCCATCTCGCACCTCTGAGTTTAACTACTTATGTATGAAATTCAATTTGAATTCACCACTGAGCGTTTCGGCAGGGGAAAACATCGCGAGAACTAATTCAAGGATGTGTGTGATGTCCCCAATCTGCACTGGGCTCGCATGGCGTGGGTACTACATAGCTATAGCCCAAGCCCTCTCGTAATCAGAGTAAGCCTGTGCCCAGCAGTGGAACGTAATAGGGCATAGTCTGTGAGTTGTGATAGTATCACACAACACACAACAATAAAAGCATACATATTTAATAGGAGCGCTGGAGCGCTGGTTGTGGTGCTGGAGGAGGATGGAAAGAATTAGTTGGACAGAGAGAAAGACCAACGAAGAGGTATTGAATTTAGTTGGAGAGAAGAGATGCTTATTAAAGATAATACAAACGAGAAGAGGGAAAATGGTTGGACATCTGATTAGACACGATAGGTTTTTGAACGTTATAATGGAAGGTAAAATGGAAGAAAGAAGGGGAAGAGGTAGACCACGCTTAACCTACTTTGACCAGCTGAAGGAAAGAGCAAATGTCCCGTCTTATTACGACCTAAAAAGACGGGCACAGGATCGAGAGACATGGCGGTTACTCCACCGACAAGAGTGTGACTCTTAAATAGAAGAAGAAGAAGATTTAATAGGATTTTTTCTATAAGCTTTCGTCAAATTAATCCGTTATTTGTTATTTTAATATACCAATATCGGACCTTTAAAGCGCCGTAAAAATTTAATTAATTAAAATTTGACAAAGGATGTTCCTTCGAAATTCGAACTCGTAAACAAAAGCTCCGCTACCAAAGAGCAGCCAAACTGAATTAATTAGGGTAGATATTCACTTCATAAATTCCAGTTAACATGGATTATCAACTACGCTTTAGGGTAACTGGTTTTATGCAAATAATGGCCGCAGAAACTAATATTTTATCTAAGTGCGTTATCTCTAAAAATCTAAAATTAATGCCAGCCTTATTGGTTTATTAAAAAGGGTAATAAATGGTTTTGACACGCAACTCTGAATTTTTGAAAACATTATATCATATGTTAGACGAAGCTGCTGGACATACGTCTGGGATCGTAAGGAAACCTGCACGCATCTACGAAGTAATTCAAGGAAGGAATCTTTTCTTGTTCGCACTGCTAAACTTTGGAACTCGCTCCCTGCGTTTGTGTTTCCCAGTTCGAAATCTTGTTGTATTCTAGAGTGAATAGGCATGTTCTGGGTAAGCGTGTTTCACCATAGACCTTATCATTACTTTCCTTTAGGTGTGATTAGGGTCAAACGCAAGCCCATAATAAAAAAGACCCCAATCCGCACTGGGCTTCTCGTGATAATAAGAAGCTTGTGCCCATCAGTGGGAAGTAAATTGGCTGTAGAAGTGGTGGTGGGAACAGATTTAGTTGATATTTTTATACAATGAGTACTAGAAAAAAGTAATGGTTGTAGTTTTAAATGATGTAGGAATAGAAAACCCGCAGGTGGCTTTTCTATAAAAGCAGTTTTTTATCATTAAAAATCAAAACACACTTTAACACTACTTTAGTATTTGAAAACTCTTGGAAGCATCTAGCATGCTATCAATGGCCAGGTCTAAATCTCCCTTAAGACGGTAGCAAAATATCCATCTAACCTTTATTCATATGGCACTAGGGGTCGAATGTTCCGGTTCACAAAATATGCGTTGGGATAAAAAGCCGATAAGTTCTGTAAATCGTAATCTATTGCTGCGGGTCTGCGAGAGTGTCCTTACATTAAGCCGCAATAAAAACCCCGGAACGCGTTGGAGCCCTACGAAGCCCTGAGGGCCACGGGGGCCGTTAGCAGTTCGATTCGAAGCCAGATGGCTTTTATGAGCTGCCCATATGAGCACAGAAGAGTTTAACAGAGGAGGCAATGGGAGCTATCGCGTGTGAATTTGCCACTAGAGGCGCTAGTGTCGCGTGCGGTCCAATAACATTCACTTTTCACTGGTTTTGGCGGGCTTCGTGATATAAATTATAATTTCTTTAATTTACCTGTTGAAAAGTAATCTCCTTGGTGAAATTATCGCAAATTTGGATTATTTGGCGATGAGTGTGAACGCTTTGAAAGCGGATTTTTTTTTTTGAGCAAAACGGTACTGCACAGCATTGCGAGTAGCTGTACTCGATGATGCTAGTTATTTATAATTAATAAAGTTAATGAGATTCGATAAGATTTAAAACTTTGTTTTGGCGCCAATCTTATAAAGTCTCCTTTGACAGTGATACCTCTGGACCTTAGTCAACAGTGGTGCCAACTGGTGAGCAAAGAAACGATAGTCCCCATTGCAATATACCAATGTGTCACACCATAACTCGAGTTTACTGCTGTCGCCGAAGGGTGCGCTGCCCGTCTTTTACAGCGTGTTATTTTTTTATTTTTTTTATTTTTATTTTACAGAAAACCAACAGCCGTATTTCTAAACAAAATTACAAGTGATAAATTTAACACAACATAGGCCAATAACAGGTTTTCCTAGAATTATCATAACACTTTTTAAAACTAAGAGCAGAAGCTATCGTACAAAATTTTAATATTGAAGAAAATCCAATAAAATTTAGATACAATTTTGAAACAAGAGACGAGAAACGAGTGTGTGTGTATATGATGTATGTGTGTGTGTGTGTGTGTGTGTGTGTGTGTGTGCATGTGTGTGTGTGTGTGTATGTGTGTGTTATCGTTTGGTCATCACGGATCAGTGACACTTCGCGCTCCCGCGTCCCGCGTTTCACCCAACTACAAATGGTTTTTTTCTAGCCCGTCTGCTCCTACTGCTGGGCAAAGGCCTCTCTCCCAGTCCTCTTTGTTCTTTGCAAATCTGTTTTAAACCTGCATAATGTCCTCGCGTCATTTCTGTCTGGGCCAGCCTCTGCATCGATGTCCGTCCCGAGCTAGACATTTTGGCGAATAATTTGTGTCCAGCCCACTTGAATTTGTTGTTTATATAATAAAAATTAGAAGCGCGGACTATACTCTATAATACAATAACATTAACTACTTGTTTTATTTAACATGTAGGCCTTTAACTATGAAAAAAATCTGCATCGCATTTTTTAGTACCCAAACCGCTAATGGTGCTAATTGGGCGCGCGTGGGGACTATATACGCCCAAATCCTCTCATCGTGAGAGGAGGCCTGTGCCCAGCACTGGGACGTAAATAGGTTGAAGTGGTGGCATTTTTTAGAAGAAACATCTTCGCATTATTACTCTGCGACGAACGTTTTTAGTATATTGTTTCTAAGTTTATTCGCATGGAAACTTCGGGGTCCCAGGGTAGGCTTTATTTAACAATCTGCATGAGAATACAAATTGGTACAATTTGCTTAGAGGGCTTTAAGTTTGAGGTTTTCATTGTACGACAGTTCTAACTACGGTAGGTACGTCCCGTATTACTATGGGATATAAACTTAAGACCTTTCTTATACCCATCAAAACTTTATGTCCTAAAGTTAAAATGCTTGCTGTTTTATTGGGATTTGTAACCAAAACGTTTTATAAAGCGGGGCATATAAGCTATTGTATGTGTAGCTAAATCATGTGGTTTTTTTTTATAGTAGTAAGGTTGATTAAAAAATACTGGTGAAAAGCAAAATTTGGTCTACCTGCCTAAAAATTATTCGTGGCACTCTAAACTTGATTCCATAGCAAACAACATAACATGATAAGTATCAGGAGATAAAGACGCTGCTAATGGTAATGTCTAGGACATAGGAGCGTGTGTCTGTAAGTCATTTTGACTTCTTTTTCGTCTAACTACCCTACTACTATTGCAGCTTATAATTTGCGTCCTACTGCTGGGCACAGGCCTCCTCTCATCACGAGAGGGTTTGGGCTATAGTTCCCACGCGGGCCCGGTGCGGATGACGAACTACCCTACTGCTGTCTTTTTATGGCTTTTGTTGGCAGACAAGCACACAGGCTAGCTGCTGTTGATGATAGGTGGTCTCTGGGACCCATTGACCTACGAGATCATAATATTTCGGATGCGTTGCCAACACTGGGGACTAAAGATTGTATGCTGCTAATTTCACCGGCTCTCTTATCCCATTACCGGAACACAACAGTGCAAGCACTGCTAGCGGCATGGTAGCGTAAGTACGGACCTTTCATCGAGTCCTACCACCCACCGGTAAAATGTCTAGGAAATATATAGTCATCCACACCGGTACCGGCGTTGGCGACCCTTTATAATATAGTACGAGCATGACTGGTGAAACCAAACTTTATCCTGAACACTTACATTGCGCAGTGAAGCTGGCATGCAGCGTTATACGTGTAATTTACACGTTCTTAGGACGATCCTTTTTATCTTGGCGCTTAGAGTCAAGTGCGCATAGACGAGCCGTCTCAACTCGCAAAGTTTTTTACACCCTTGCCATGACTTATTTAACTTCGAAACAGTTTAATAATAACCACGAATTCGAGACAAGCGATTGGTCGCCATTTAAATAGCAGCAATAGCAGTTAAACAGTGTCCCAGAAGTGCTTGAACTTACGATGACTGGTGAATTTTGCCATTTTGAACTTTATGATTAAAGAATAAAGGCCACCACAACGTCGTAGAGAATGAAATGACAGGCCAAATTAAGGATACTATGTCAACGTCGGAGTTCAAAAGTCAATATTAAGTCAACTGATGATTGATAGCTCTGGATTGGCTTTTCGACATGACATTGCTCTCTATATGGCCTGAATTCAATCACCTCTTAGCTCGACTTAAATGAAAATGAATATGTAACATTATCCCTGTTCCCTATAGAATCGCTCACGCGTCGCGTGAACTTTAAGCAGCTAGAGAGATTTAAAGTTCAACCTGACGCGTGAGCGATCCTATAGGGAACAGGGAGATCCCTATTTTAATTAGGTATGGGTTGGATCATGTTGGATTCAATGGTATTGGATAGGTACATCTCGTTTCCTAAAACATACTTACAAACATGTAACATAATTAGTTGTAGGTACCTTATTAGGTGACAACAAAGCCAAAAGAAGGGTTAGATTTCATCCCTCTAAGTACCTAGATGTATGTTTGTATGTGTACTCCATCCTAATCTACTGTTTTGATTATACTCAATTTTGACGAAAGAGATGTCGAGCGATCGTCATTATTGCTTGAATGTCAAGGACACATTTCTTGCAAAAAACAACATGGCGGATTTTAATAGTCGTCGGGTTTTACTTTTGCACTTTTTCACTTGAGATATTTTGAATAAACCTTCCGTCTTTTGTATCTTTGTAATGTTTGTCTCAATAAAGACGCTTTTGTCGTCACGTTGTTAAATTCAAAACTGGCTTTTAAAGGAACTCCAAAGTAGCCAACTTACGGAACAAACGTTTTCTTTCTCGCATTTCATATACGAATAACAAAACAAAGTTATCTCTCGTCTAGTTTTGAATTTCAGTTACAATGTAACATATTCCGTGCACTGCGCTATTTCAGATTTTTCTATAACGGATTTACACTGAACATCAATGAAAACGGGTCATTTTGTATAGGATTTTTCATAAAAACTGGACCCGTTTTCATTGCTGTTGAGTGTATTTGAATCGTATCTAGATAGGCGACTGGACCTGACAGGTACTAAAATATTGAATTCAGTTATACTTTTGCGTCAAAGAGATTTCCTCTCTTACCTACCTTTCCTTTGTGGCATAGAATTTGTAAATATAGGTACTAGCCGTATATGTACGTGACTTTATCCGCGTGGAATTTGGTAAGAGTGGGTAGAATTTCCCGCGGTAACTATGCGCTCTTTCATATTTTTTTTATAAAGGTGTAGGTTACGTACTTTCCCGTAGTCTTTAGTTCAATCATCTAGCAGGAAACTATTGAAATTTCGTAGTCCGATCCGTCCAGTAAGTAGTTTGAGCTGTACGTTGATAGATTAGTCAGTTAGTCACGTATTTATATATTTAGAAAGATACCCTACACTCTTGTCCAGTCTCGTTTCGTTTCTCAAATTATAGGCACAAAATTAACAAAGTAGTGAATTACTCTCTGTTGGTTGGCCCATATGAGATTTTATGTCACTCTTATGAAATGGCCAAGCCCCACATTTTGACTTTTTGAACGACACAGCTTGATTGTCCATAAGATCTCGGAACTTTAGGGTTCCGAACCTCAAGAGGTAAAAACGGAACCCTTATAGGATCACTCGTGTGTCTGTCCATCCGTCTGTCACAGTCGATTTTCTCCAAAACTACTGGACCGATTAAGTTGAAATTTGGTACGTATATGTAAGTTTGTGACCCAAAGACGGACGTGTAACGAAAGTAAATGAATTTTAAAAATAGACCCTATTTTGGGGGGCTAAACTTGAAAAAATATCAATGTAGTATTTCAAACTATATCGTGTGACATATCAAATGAAAGTACTTATTATGAGGCGAAAAATTACCATCCCCCCCCCCTTATCTCCGAAACCACTGGGCCTAAAATTTTGAAAAAAAATACGGAGTATAGTTATTGACCTATAGATTACAGAAAAAATATTAAAAAGTCCGTGTATTTGAAATCTATCATATAAAAGAGCTTATCCTGTGAAACGGTTTGAGAAAATCGTCTTTGAACATAATCAAGGGTCGGAACCCTCTCAATGCGAGTTTAACTCGCTTCTTGGCCGGTTTTATTTTACATTACAAGCAATATGTCTTGGGCCTCACTTTACATGATAATGTTTTTGTGGGATCTGTATTACTTTCTACCTGTAAAATATGGGTTTAAAAGCTATCACGATGATTCCCCGATATTAAAACAGATTATTTAATAAAGGTCTTTATTAAAACTGGTGCAGCATTTTTCTATAATTAAGGTAGCTCGTTAAGTCGGGCTGTCGCGGACTTGATAAATTAGCTCATTAGAACGCAAAAGTAGCTACGTTAGGTAGTTTCCGAATATGTTATACAGTTTTAGAACAGTACGAGTTAAATTTCTTTTTATCTTCTTCTTCTTTTCTTCTTCTTAGTTATCACCGTCTGGGTTTGGCAGCTGGAGCCTACTTTCAGATTGCATGCGGATGATATGTGAAATCTAATATGTAGTGGCAAAATTTGAGTCTCGTTTGTATCTACTCGTAAGAATGCATAAACTGCCCACTTATAACTAGACTAGATATACCCCCCCTCCAAAATATTCACTCCTTCTAAAAGAAAGAAAGCCCACCCAACTGAAGTAGCCAAACACGTTCTCGACTCGAGTCGTTCTAAAACTTGCGTATGTATTTTTTCTATCTCTGAGCTTGTTAACAATTCCAATGTTTCTAAATGTTTTTTTTTTCGTGTATGTCAATCGATGATCATGTCAGCCGCCAATTAGATTCTTAGAATTCAACGGGTCGGGTAGAATTTTTTGCTAAAGACTCCCCCACTTCTCTCTCCGTCAGTTCTGAATATTAATCGTTAGCTTCCTATATGGCATACAGTGTATGCCTATTGATCATTTGTCCTAATGAATCTTAACTCAAACAACGCAACACTTCTGAAACCTGTTTTTAAACTGTGCACTGTTATTTCGACGCGGGATGAAGTTACGCTTTGACTTATTAATATTTTTAAAAGAATAACGAAGCTGTTCGGAAACTTTTATTTTATGCCAACAGAGGCTTTTAATAAAACATATTTTGTTCATTGTTGTTTTATTTATAAACTGAAATGTATTGTACTTACCTACGTCAGGAAACTGCAAATAAATTCGTTGCCAGAGAGAGCACTAAGACATTGTGTACCTGAAAAGCATTGTTCAATATAACCTTACCTAGAAGAAAGAAGCTTGCGTGAGGTACAAGAGCCTTCGTAGCAAATAAAGAAAGATCCTAGATAAATCAGGTCATGGCCCTATTCTGACAGTGCCAAAAACGGAACAAACTACTTATCGGTAAGTAGAAAACTTAATGTTAACACCTAACATAACCCCTGTTACGTTTAAGGGTTATGCGGGTCTCAAAATGTCAGATAAAGCGTGAAGAGGTACTTAACAGAAAAACAGACAAACATTCACTTTTGCTTTTTTTTAATACTAGCTCCTGCCCGCGACTTTGTCCGCTTGGAATTCGGCTATAGCATTCGCTCAGAAAGTAGCCTATTTTCATCCCCTGGACTCGAACAACTCCATACGAAATTTAAAACGATGTAGGCGTACATCTAAATCGGTTCAGCAGTTTAAGCGTGAAGATGTAACTGACAAACATGCAAATATTTACTTTTGCATCACAACACTTTCTTCTATCAACTTCCACCCTAAAAATTTCAACGTTTCTTAAATGTGAAATACATTTCTAGAACAGTTTTTCTTTTTTCAGAATCATTCCTTCGGAGGGGCTAATGAGTCCCGGCACTAGAAGTGGTAGAGGTGTGGCCGACACGGCCGATATTGCAAGAACTGCCAAGGGACTCCCTAAATTAAGGCCACGAGACCACTTCAAGTCTTAATACTGCCGTAATTGAAGGGACCTCGAGCTTATTAAGGCCTTCAATATGTCTCAGCTCGATAGTTTTTCTATAAAGGTTAAACCAATAACCTACTTATTTGGAACCTCTAGATAATATTCGTAATTTAATTTCAAAACAATGCACAATATAATGGGCTCATTTGCTGCACGTTCTTGATAGGAATCATAATCGAAGCCGTGGTGGCCTAGTGGTTTGACCTGCCGCCTCTCATGCAGAGGGTCGCAGGTCTCAAATCCGGCTCGCACCTCTGAAATTATATATGTGCGAAATTCAATTTGAATTTAACACTGAGCTTTTCGGTGAAGGAAAACATCGTGAGGAAACCTGCACGCATCTGCGAAGTAATTCAAGGATGTGTGTGAAGTCCCCAATCCGCACTGGGCCCGCGTGGGGACTATAGCCCAACCCTCTCGTGATGAGAGGAGGCCTGTGCCCAGCAGTGGGCCGTATATAGGCTGTTGTAGTTCTTGATAGGAATCATAGACTTGCATACAATTACGGCGTGATACTTACCTACATATGATCTTGAAAAAAGAAATAGTTTGAAATTTGTTTCATTTAAAATTATAGTAATACACACTATCAAAAATATAAATGAATAAAAGTACGTGAGACGTAGGTACGCTATTAATGTCGCCTCGGTTAAGTACCTAGTAAGTTTTTAAAGAAAGATTCGATGTGACTTAAACAATGTGACAAACATACTACTACTACTACTACTACAGCCTATTTGCGTCCCACTGCTGGGCACAGGCCTCCTCTCATCACGAGAGGGTTTGGGCTATAGTCCCCACGCGGGCCCAATGCGGATTGGGGATTTCACACACATCTTTGAATTACTTCGCAGATGCGTGCAGGTTTCGACAAACATACATATTTAAGTAAATATTACGGTAGGTAGGTTCTTTTTACATGTTACAAAAATGCAGCAGCACAGATTTTCCGTTTACTTGCACTGCCACCGAGTAAGCAATTATATTGCTATTTAGTAGTAGTAGTGTTTCTAAACAAAACATCGTTTAGTATTAAAACTTGATAATTTTACCGGGAGACGACCCTGTAAAGGTTGCGGGAATCAGGTGGAAACAAGTGGCACAGGACCGGTCTGAGTGGCGAGCCTTGGGAGTGGCCTATGTCCAGCAGTGGACGTCTTTCAGTTGAAATGATGATGACGATGACGGTGATGAATTTTCAGCAACACGTTGCATGTTAGGTACTCTAAGTACCAGATTATAATAGGTAGTTACCAAATTAAAAATGTATCACGGAAATATGTTACAAAATTTCTAAAAACGGCCATTTATCGTAGCAACTATCGTAGAAAGCAATTTTCTTCGTCTTCCGTCCAATCCATTACACCGCTCTATTCGTCCGACCACAACAAGACGGCGACAGCGGTAAATCAGAGTTTTAAATTATTTCAACGGTCGTTCTGGCAAAATATGGCCAGTTTCAACATAAATCTGCGAGATTTTTCAACTTCGCGTTCTAAATTTAAAATAACGATCTGTACTGTTGAATTTCAATTTTTCCCTTTTTTATGCGACATACATTGCGAGCTGCGACATTCGCTTGTTTTTTAAACAAAAGTAACCGGCCTATATTAATGTTTCCATGGAATTCATTCACATTTTGTCTACGATATCATAAAAACGAGCATCTTATCTTTTAAAATCAGTCAACTGCAGGACGGGAGCTCAAGATTCCGTTTTTTAAAAAATTTACAGAAAACTATTTCAAAAAAAAAGGAACTGAGTTCAAAGCTGAAAATGCAAATTCAATCAAATTAGCCTGTTGGAGTGTCCCACTGCTGGGCAAAGCAATCAACAACAAATTTATAAAATTCATGAAAATGAGGAACACGTTTTAAAGTATGATACTTTACCGCTTCCTTACAACTCGATTCTCCGGTGTTCTTTGAATTAAATCTCTAATCTAATGCCATTGTTGATTGAGCGGCAAACATCACTCTTTTGAATTATTTATTACACTCAAATATTTACGCCGGAATCAAAGAACGACACGCCGGCTCATTAGAACTCTGGGATTCGGAACGAATGTACTTTAAATCGTTTGTAAGAAGTGTTTTACTGAATTTCTGTTTGCATCTCGTAATTTGATTTACTGTGTCGATGTGACATAAAAAAAAATCTAAAGCAATTGGAAAAAGGCATAAAGAGCACATACAGTTTTCTTCATGTAAGGCGACTCGAATCACCATATTCAAAGTCGTAAATAATAGTAGATTGTTTATCAAGGGACTAAAACAAGCCATTATGACACGAGATGTTTAGCCACCCGAGCATAGCGAGGACGGTTATAGTTCGAGTGTCATTATGGTTGTTTAGTCACGCGTTAAACACTCTGCTTTTCACTTCGAATGCGAGGAAAAAAAAACGAAGTTCCATACAAAATTACAATATTTATTATAACAAAGTAGATAACCGGCTACTTCCCGATGACCTAGAATCATGAACTTTGGCCAGAAGCAAGGTCTTACAGCACCCGTACAGGAATAAATCTGATAACCGTAAATATTATTTTTAAAAAAAGCCAATTTACTAATACAAACTTATCATTTGCGGTTGGCGCAGTAGCCGTGTCTACTTCACCAACCGCAAATAATAAGTTTGTATTGTTAAATTTGCATCATCAATTTTGTAGGTACGGAACCCTCGGTGCGCGAGTCCAACTCGCACTTGACCTGTTTCTTATCACGTGACGTTTTGAATGATATTTAGCCAACAGATTCAAACTTGAAAACTATTAATATATTTTAAAACTAATTGGGTCATGCATTATTAAATGAATTCACTTTAAATAAAACAAGATTCATAGGTATTCGTAATTATTAAATCATGTATCCCGAAATTAAATCGTTTTTTCACGCCCTAGAAATTGTCTAGGTTCACTGGAAATGGGGATAATCCTCCTTTCACAAACTCTGTGGTTGGCTGTTTAGGCGGGTTTCCAATGTAAATTTAAAAAAAAATACTTTAGTTCCTAGAGACTAAAAAAGAGCATTAGTCCCGATGTGCAGAGACTAAAGTAACATTTTAAGAGCATGAGAAGTGAAAAATAACATATTTTTTGTCCATAATTGTAGTCTACCAAATTGCCTGTGACAATTATGATAATTTACATTAGTATTGATATTTTAAGAGAAAACAAAGGTACTAGTTATAATTGTATTTGTAACTATTAATAAATTGTTATTTTATATGTACTTCTAGAAATAGTTAAATGTCAATTAAATGGACTAGCTTTCATAATTCATTTTTCAATCATAGATACAATATTCTAACATTATTTTTAGGTATAAAAATATTAAGAAATGAAGAGTCCCCTGTACGCAGGGCGTTTCTCAAATTTTACATACAAACGTATTTTCGCTTTTATTCCCAAATTACTGAACAGATTGACTCGAAACTTGGTACACATAATAAAATCATTATTGTGGGTGTCCGAAATAAGTAAATGTCGTGGTAAAATAAAACACAATTAAATTACAGCCAAAAAACTGAATTTTGAAGTTTGTATAGAGGAAACTAAAATGGTCCTAGTTTCTTTGTTATTCAAGTTATTACAATCAAAGTATTTTGGACACTAATATCTCTGCTCCACTATTATTTATAAAATTTGGTGCCAATCTGATAAGTAGTTTGCGAATTAAAACGTAACTAAGTTTGTATGGAGAAAGGAGCGTCCAGGGAACTCTTAAGGTGAATCGTCACGGCTGAACCCCATACAAAAAACTGGTCGCGTAATCTTCGACTACGACTGCTTTTAGTTTCTTTTATCGTTCTAATAAAATATTACATTATTCCCCGAGCGCGCATAGATCAAAAACACCGCAAAAAATCAAAGAATAAAATAATTATAAGCATTTCAAAACCAATAAAATTTCGGTCGAACCAAGCTTGTGTGAGAGAACGTTTACACTGTAAGCATCAGGCCAATATGGCGTCGTGGTCTATGAACAGCTGATATGCTAGTTTCGATTCCTAGTAATTTCCAAAATACTCACAAGATGGCGTTAGCACGCCGGTAGTTGGTGGCGTTTTATGAGTTGGAAAATGATTGAACGAAATAGGTAAGTACCTGTACAAGTATTTTGTTGTTTAGAATGATCAGATATAAAAACGTGTAATAACATGTCAGAAGACAGCTAGATAAAATATATCATATCTATTGTAAGTATTTTATTCATTTCTCTAAGAAATAAAAATATATTTACTTATAACTGGGCGATCGAGCTCTGCTCAGGGCATTTTTATTAGTCTATAAAAAAATATTTGTGCCTAGTTGTAGGGCCGTATAGGCTAGGGTACCTACTAAAGAATGAAAAACGAAAAACAAAAGTAAACTGACCAGATTCGAACTCGCTCACACGAGCATAGAAAACCTGTATTATAGAAGCTAGGCTGACCTGAACATATCTATGCTGCGAAGTTACCGATCATATGCATAATAATAGTAGGTACCTACCTAGATATATACAAACGATTTTTCATTTAAAAAGTGTCATTTCACAAAATCAAATTGTTTTGGGTAATGATAATGTTTAGATACTAACTACGTATTTTCTCAATTCAGTTATAAATCATAGAACGGCGTGCAAAACGGAACGTAATTAGAAAAAAAAATACGTATGGTTCATAAGCTGCGTTCCGAATCGCGCTCAGCGCGCTTGAAAGTCGACTCGCGAGAGACAAAACAGCGCGATTCGGAACGTAGCTAAAACGGAACGTACCTAATTAGAAAAAAGAAACATTCTTTTGCAACTCGACCGTCTGGTAAACTGCATCGAATATATTTATCTCATCGTTTATTCAATTTTTCAATTGATTTTCCTCTCACTTTGCATTTATCTAAGTATCTCTCTGTGCATGGTATTTTGCGTTGTATTTTTTGTTTCAGATCAATTTTATCAATGCCACCAAAGACGAACCGCTCCGCATACAGAAAACACACGTGGTCGGGAGGAAAACGAAAATGGAAAAAAGTAGCTGCTAGTTTGCGGCGACATTATAATGGAGTCACATCGTTAGTAAAGATATATATCACTTCTTGGGGCATTTGAATATATTCATTACTAGCCTTTTCCCGCGGACTTCGTCCCGCGTAGACTCAGAATATGCGTACCCGATGATACTATACACATGGTTACGACAGAATATTCTTACTCTTTTATCCAATTCCTCTTATAATAATTTCAAATTTTTACAGTAGAGCTGTGGTTTGGCGTAATAATGAAAGGTCGCAACAACGACCTCGTGACCTAACAGATCAGGCGTGCCAAGATGAGAGGGGTATGGGGTCACAACAAAGACCTAGCGGCCTAACAGATCGAGAGAATCAATTGCTAGAAGAAAATTTGTCAACAAGCTGTACAGGTGACAATAGGTTACTCAATTTGTTTTATACTTATTTATTACATGTCCTCTAAATTTTTTTGTTCATTCCCACAAACCCCTCTATTCAAATTCCCAAAACCATAAGAAAGGTTTGCTTAGCAGTCATTGTATGTTTGTATATAAACAAATGGCAACAGTGGGCAAATATCGAACATTCCGCTTCAACTCCTGAAGTATACTACTACTACAGCCTATTTGTGTCCCACTGCTGGGCACAGGCCTCCTCTCATCGCGAGAGGGTTTTGGGCTATAGTCCCCAAGCGGGCCCAGTGCGGGTTGGGGACTTCATACACATCTTTGAATTACTTGGCAGATGCATGCAGGTTTCCTCACAATGTTTTCCTTCAGCGAAAAAGCTCAGTGGTAAATTCAAATTTAATTTCGCACATAAGTAAATTTAGAGGTGCAAGCCGGAATCGAACCCTCGACCTGCATCAGAGGTGGTAGGTCGAACCACTAGGCTTCACGGCTCCTGAAGTATACCAAACCAAAATGTCGTATGATTTTCAGTATTTTGATTTTGATATAGGTGGACAGTTTGTATGTATATCTTTTTTTTTATTTTGCAGAACTCCATTGAGAACATATGATCGTCTAAAACCCATTATTCGAATGGAAGCATCATGCACTTCAACTAGCAATAATGAAACTCCAGTAGAAGAAAATTCATCTCGTCCAATTGATATAAATTGGCCTGCTCCAGACCCCGCAGTAGAAAGCCATGAGTTGCAAGTAGAAACTGTCCCAGATGAGACATTGTCTGACCTTACTGGGTATCGTATGGTGGACATAAAACATGTTCTTCAATGGGCATTTTCCATGGAGCAACATAAGAAAGCTTGTACTGGATCTATCATTGATTTAGTCTCAGAAACAAAAACTGGATTTCACAGTGTATTTACTTTTAAATGCAGCATGTGTGAAAAAATTTGGAAACAGACTAATGAGAAAAACGAACAAATCAACAAAGCATTTGTTTGGGGTACTGTTACAGCTGGGAGCTATTATACAGCTTCTGCACATGTTACGGCTTGCATGGATATACCGACCATGTCAGCTAACAAATTCCGATCCATTGAAAAAGAATTAGGTAATGTTTGGCAAGACCATTTGACTGAAGAAATCATAAAAGCTGGTGAAGAAGAGAAAGCCATCGCTATTGAGAAAGGCCATGTCAATGAGCAAGGCATTCCATATATTACAGTGTATGCCGACGGAGGCTGGCTGAAAAGATCATATGGTCACAATTACAATTCAAACTCTGGAATGGTATGATAACATTTTATTTAGCTATTTATGGATATATTTATCTATACCTACATAATCTCTTGGTTCAAGTTCAATACTATTTACCATGGCATGCTTTCATCCTTCAGACGTCATACTATCTTTGCTTGCAAATGCCAGTAATAGTATTACTACTACTTCAGACTATTAGCATCCCACCTGGGCACAGGCCGCCTCTCATCACAAGAAGTAATAGTGTTACTTTATATTTTATATTTGGCAATTTTTTCAGGCTTGCATTATTGGGAAAGAAACAAAAAAATGTTTGTTTCTTGGTGTAAGAAATAAATATTGCTACCAATGTCAATACTATGAGAGAAAGAGCATGGATCCTAAAGAGCATGTTTGTTGTAAAAATTTCACTGGACCGTCAACAGCAATGGAAGCAGACATTGTAGTGGAAGGATTCAAAAAGAGTGAAGAAATGCATGGGCTGCAATATTTGTCCTTCATTGGAGACGGAGACTCGTCCGTGTATGCAAATTTGAGGAAGAGTGTGTCTTATGGCCAAAGAATTACAAAAATTGAGTGTAAAAACCATGTTGTTAAAAATTACACCAGCGCTTTGTACAAGGTAAGTGAAGATATTTTTTTCAGTCTGAAGTCAGTTTTGAAGTGATTGAAATTCTGTGAAGATACATTTTTTT
The DNA here is from genome assembly GCA_963971205.1 of Aethes cnicana. Taxonomy (NCBI): domain Eukaryota; kingdom Metazoa; phylum Arthropoda; class Insecta; order Lepidoptera; family Tortricidae; genus Aethes; species Aethes cnicana. The sequence continues at coordinate 2,301,781 of OZ020286.1, forward strand.
TAGGTACCTATTCGTCTGTCCAGTCCAACCCATGCAGTTGCTTTGCATAGTGTGTGCACTTTGCCTAAACAGATTGATATTCTATCAAGATACATATATTTTTACGGTTCACTGTCCGTCCGTCTGCTGTTTGTCTATGTGTATAAAACTGAACTGATGGGATTTATTTGGCACTAGCTTTGCCCGCGACTTCGTCCGCGTGGAGTTCGGTTAGTTCCCGATGGAACTGTGCGTTTTATCAGGATAAAAAGTAGCCTATATATAAATTACCCCCATACAAAGTTTTGTTGCAATCCGACCAGTAGTTTTCGAGTTAAATCCGGACATACATACAGTATTTTTTTCTTCAAATCGTTTTTAGGGTTCCGTACCTCAAAAGGAAAAAATTGAACCTGTCTATCTGTCTGTCTGTCTTTCTGTCCGTCCGTCCATCTGTCAATACCATTTTTCTCAGAAATGTGTAGCGGTGTCAAGTTGAAAATATCAAATATACACCAGTCTATAGTCTCTTGGCTGTGAAAAAATTATAGTTGTACGTCAACGCAACGCGATCATAAGTTGTTTTATTTTTTTGTTTGGTGTTTGTCCTTCCTTCCCGTCGCAACCATTGGACCGATTTGGATGAAATTTGGTATGGAGATAGTTTGAATGCAATAACATAGGATACTTTTTATCCCAATATTTCCACGGGTCAAACCAATTGTTCAATACTTGTATAACTATAAATGTCTATATGTATAGTATCATCGGGTACGTATATCCTAAGTACGCGGAACGAAGTTTGCGGGCATCGGCTAGTATTGCATATTTGGGGGTACTTCCCGATGACGTAGAATCATGAAATTTGGCCTGAAGCAAGTTCTAACAGCACACACGTACCCATACTTTTACTTACTACTACAGCCTATTTGCGTCCCACTGCGGGGCACAGGCCTCCTCTCATCACGAGAGGGTTTGCGCTGTACTTAGTGGGCGTGGGGACGCGGGCCCAGTGCGGATTGGGGACTTCACACACATCCTTGAATTACTTCGCAGATGCGTGCTGGTTTCCTCACGATGTTTTTCCTTCACCGAAAAGCTCAAAGGTAAATTCAAATTGAACTTCGCACATGAGTAAACTTGAGGTGCGAACCGGAATCGAACCGCCGACCCTAAGCCACCACAGCTTTTTACTTACTAATAATAATTATGTCAGTGTCAAATATAACCACTAGGCCACCACGGCTTCGACCTACCGCCTCTTGAAGCCGTGGTGGCCTAGTGGTTCGACCTACCGCCTCTCATGCCGAGGGTCGGGGGTTCGATTCCGGCTCGCACAGGTTTACTTACGTGCGAAATTCAATTTCAATTTACCACGAGCTTTTCGGTGAAGGAAAACATCGTGAGGAAACCTGCACGCATCTGCGAAGTAATTCAAAGATGTGTGTGAAGTCCTCAATCCGCACTGGGCCTGCGTGGGGACTAAAGCCCAAAACCCTCTCATGATGAGAGGAGGCCTGTGCCCAGCAGTGGGACGCAAATAGGCTGTAGTAGTAGTCAAATATAATACATGCAAATTTACTCATACAAACTTATTATTTGCGGTTGGTACAGTAGCAGTTTCTACTGAACCAACCGCAAATTTGCATTTTACGATGTCCCCAAATTTTATTATTAACCGACTTCAAAAAAAGGAGGAGGTTTTGAATTCGTCGGAATTTTTATTTTTGTTCAAAAGCTGGGACTTCCAAGTTGGTCCCATAGTTCTGATGATGGGTTCCATGAGAAAATGAGGGGGAACTCCTCAAAATTTGCTAGCACGTAGATGATTTTGGTGTCAATTTCGAAGATTTCAGAGTTACTTTTGTATTTCTATGGTAAAGTTTGGAAACTAGCCAAAAAAAAAAAATTAATAAAAACCGCCTTCAAATTCTGACAGACTGCGAAGTTGGTGTCAAGTAAACCGACCCAAAGGAATAAATCATATAGTGCACTTGACATTGACATCGCAGTCAGTCGGAGTTGAAGGCGGTTTTTTGTTTGTATGTATGTTCCGCGATTACTCCGTCAACTGTCCCATTAGTCCCATATTAATTTGGTTCAGTTCTGATGATGGGATCCATGAGGAAATGAGGGAACTCCTCAAAATTTGATTTGTTAGCACGTGTATGATTGTGGCATCAATTTCAAAGACTAGTGAGACTTACGTCCCATCGTATTTTTTTTTTTATAAAATCCGACTTCAAATTCTGACAGCCTACAAAGTCGGTGTCAAGTGAACCGACCCAAAGCTGATGACAATCTTATAGTGAACTTGACACTGATTTTGTAGGCTGTCGGAGGTCGAAGTCGTTTTTTTTTTTTGTGTTTAGTTAGTATCGTTTATATCGGTGGACGTCTTTCGGCTGAAATGATGATGATGATTGTTTATACATAGTCCCCTCGACTTGATCGTTTCTTTTCATTTTCAAGTTACAGACGCGTATTCTTCTACAGACTTATTATTTTAATAGATTGATAATGGTGGTGGTGATGGTGAGGATGGAGATGGTGGTGATTTGACGTCATGATCTAATTTTCAAAAGTAGTAATAATAATAAATTTTATTTCAGTATTATGTGATTGGTTATAGTATAGGTATATATTTATGCTTTTAGATCTTAGCGAATACAAAGTTGCCTCTTGAGGGCAGAAACTTATTGAAACCAAGGCTGTTAAAACTGACTGTAGTTTCCCGCAAAGTCATAATACATAACAGTGGGAACCCCAATGCTATGAGAAACGATTTGAGAAATGGACCACTTCATGTGTTTGGGAAACATGAGGACTGCAAAGCATATTACTGTAAATGGAAGCAACCCACTGAAACTGACCAGGAACTTGAGGAAGACATTAATCTTGTGGATGTTATGAAAAATAACTGTCCCGCTGTTTGGGCGCTTATTTGCGCTGCCAATGATAATGTTATATCTAAAGCTCATAGATTGACCAACGAAACCACAAACATTGCTGAAAATTTTATGAGCGTAATAAACAAATTCAACTGTGGAAAACGGCTTAGCCTCGGGAAAGGTGGCTCTTATCAAAGAAGAGTTCATGTAGCAGGTACGTATACAAATATTTGCATAGATTTCCAGAGATTTGCCAGACATAAACTGATTTTTCTACTTCAAGGATTATCACAAACTACTGGACACAAATGGCACATAAAGGCTTGGAAAAAGTCAACTCAACAAAGTCCCGGAGCGCATTTCAAAAAACATTTACAGCAACAACAGAAAAAATGTATGCGACAGAAATTATGTCCAAGAAGGCGGCTATTTCCAGCAAAGCTGTCAGCTCAACCTGACAAACACTATGGCCCAGAAGCGAGCGACGCCGTGGATATTGACATAGCAGTACTGAGACAAATGGGGGAAGGAAAACTGAAGGAATTCCAGCTAACATTGAAAGAAATCACAGACATTGAAGAAAATACCAGAGAACAACATAACTCTGAACTGTATAACACACTTAGAAGTGACAGATTGACAGCAAGTCAATTCGGAATGGTAATTTTTATTACGTTTGTTCATTGTTCATTGAGCGTTGAGCGAAAATTCGACGTCTTGAAGTAGAACGTGGTGCACTAGACTCAGTTTTTCATCCACAGATTTGCAAACGTCGTGCTACAACCCCCTGCCATAATCACGTGAAACAAATCCTGTACAAAAATACTATAACAACCAAAGATATGCAGTATGGTCAGCAAAACGAATATGTTGCTAGAGAGATTTTCGCGTCACAGACTAAGAAAACTGTCCGGCGCGCAGGGCTTTACATTGACAAACAATACGGATTCCTGGGTGCTAGTCCTGATGGTATGTGATTAGGTATTTTGCTTGGTTGAGTTTGTGGTCAATTGGAAAAGATCAGTATAAAACTGCTACCCGACTGCAGTTACTCTTTTTTGAATTCAATATAAATTCCCCTTTCATTTGACAATTTGGAAACCCCACAATTACTAGCTTTTACTTTGTGTTTAGGATACTAAAATCATAACCCTTCCTTTTGCCTTACCGTTGTCAGGTAAAAAAGTAGGTGGTGTAATAGGTACTCTTTTTTAGGCGTCATTGAAGATGAAAATGCCATCCTTGAAATAAAATGCTTTCCGTCACTCATGAGAAGTTCACAAAGTGTTGAAACAGCAGCCATAGAAAAAAAAGATTTTCCCTTGCGTTTTGAGAACGATATATTAGTAATGAACAAAAAGCATAACTATTACTATCAGGTACGGTAATGTTCTAAATACCTATTTGAAATGCGCATACATTGATTCTAAAGAAACCTACCTACTACAGCCTATTTACGTCCCACTGCTGGGCATAGGCCTCCTATCATCACGAGAGGGTTTGAATTACTTCGCAGATGCATTTCACTAGGCCACCGTGGCTTCCTTGTAAAGAAACATGTATACAACATATTCTTAATTTCCCAATTACTATGTAACTTACTTTTTTTTAATTATTTTTTGTATGACTTAGGTTCAGGGTCAGCTACATGTAACAAACATGGACAAATGCTACTTCATCTGCTTTGTCACAGCTGAACAGGAATTAAAGGTTATTGAAGTCGAACGCGATGAAGAGTTTATAAATAGCATGACTCCAAAATTAGTCACATTTTATAGGGATTGCATTCTGCCAGAGATTATTCTAAGAAGAGTACAGAAAAACGGGAAATGTATAGATATTACTAAAATTACAGGTAAGAGTTAGTCTTTTATTAGGCTGAAGTGAAAAGTAGGAAACCAAATGATCACCAGCAAATTTACGTCAAATTATCACACCACCTACCTACGTAATGCACGCATGCAAATTAGAGAAGCCTTTCCAAAACTGACATTATTCGCGACTCATCCTTACAGGGCACATTATATACCGGCCGTGTTTCTAGCTCTATACTTATCGACATTGGAATTATTTCAGCCGAACCTGAGCCATCCACATCCACTTCGGGGCAATGATGCTTGATACCCATTTCTCATCCAATGCCTCAAACAGAACTATAGGTCTTCATCAAGCCGCCTTTGCATGTAAGTCATTTTCTGTCTTTCTAGTTGGAATAGGTACCGGAGAGGGTTATCCATCTTTTATGTAATTGTTGTCCATCAGGATTGAATGCGACGCAACACGGTCTCTTGTCAAATCACCGTGAAAGGCATATGTCTTGATACCCATTTCTCATCCAATGCCTCAAACAGAACTATAGATCTTCATCAAGCCGCCTTTGCATGTAAGTCATTTTCTGTCTTTCTAGTTGGAATAGGTACCGGAGAGGGTTATCCATCTTTTATGTAATTGTTGTCCATCAGGATTGAATGCGACGCAACACGGTCCCTTGTCAAATCATCGTGAAAGGCATATGTCTTGATACCCATTTCTCATCCAATGCCTCAAACAGAACTATAGGTCTTCATCAAGCCGCCTTTGCATGTAAGTCATTTTCTGTCTTTCTAGTTGGAATAGGTACCGGAGAGGGTTATCCATCTTTTATGTAATTGTTGTCCATCAGGATTGAATGCGACGCAACACGGTCCCTTGTCAAATCATCGTGAAAGGCATATGTCTTGATACCCATTTCTCATCCAATGCCTCAAACAGAACTATAGGTCTTCATCAAGCCGCCTTTGCATGTAAGTCATTTTCTGTCTTTCTAGTTAGAATAGGTACCGGAGAAGATTATACATCTTTTATGTAATTGAAGACGAAGGAGATCTCTATATACATATATATAACGCTACGTCTATCCGTCCGTCCGTAGCATGTTATAAATGCGAAAGTAACTTTGTCTGTCTGTCAGTCAGTCACCACTTCACGCTTCAACCGTGGAAACGATTTTGATGAAATTTGGTAGTTTTGGCGTAGAATATAGAGAGGTCACTTTGTAAATAATATAACCGTTATTTTTCGTCCATCAGGATTGAATGCGACACAACACGGTCCCTTGTCAAATCATCATGAATGGCATATGTCTTGATACCCATTTCTCATCCAATGCCTCAAACAGAACTATAGATCTTCATCAAGCCGCCTTTGCATGTAAGTCATTTTCTGTCTTTCTAGTTGGAATAGGTACCGGAGAAGGTTATCCATCTTTTATGTAATTGAAGACGAAGGAGATCTCTATATATATAACGCTACGTCTATCCGTCCGTCCGTAGCATGTTGTAAATGCGAAAATAACTTTGTCTGTCTGTCAGTCACCACTTCACGCTTCAACCGTGGAAACGATTTTGATGAAATTTGGTGGTTTTGGCGTAGAATATAGGGAGGTCACTTTGTAAATAACATAACCGTTGTTTTTCGTCCATCAGGATTGAATGCGACGCAACACGGTCCCTTGTCATATCACCGTGAAAGGCATATGTCTTGATACCCATTTCTCATCCAATGCCTCAAACAGAACTATAGATCTTCATCAAGCCGCCTTTGCATGTAAGTCATTTTCTGTCTTTCTAGTTGGAATAGGTACCGGAGAAGGTTATACATCTTTTATGTAATTGAAGACGAAGGAGATCTCTATATACATATATATATAACGCTACGTCTATCCGTCCGTCCGTAGCATGTTATAAATGCAAAAGTAACTTTGTCTGTCTGTCAGTCAGTCACCACACCACTTCACGCTTCAACCGTGGAAACGATTTTGATGAAATTTGGTAGTTTTGGCGTAGAATATAGAGAGGTCACTTTGTAAATAATATAACCGTTATTTTTCGTCCATCAGGATTGAATGCGACACAACACGGCCCTTGTCAAATCACCGTGAAAGGCATATGTCTTGATACCCATTTCTCATCCAATGCCTCAAACAGAACTATAGATCTTCATCAAGCCGCCTTTGCATGTAAGTCATTTTCTGTCTTTCTAGTTGGAATAGGTACCGGAGAGGGTTATCCATCTTTTATGTAATTGAAGACGAAGGAGATCTCTATATATATAACGCTACGTCTATCCGTCCGTCCGTAGCATGTTGTAAATGCGAAAATAACTTTGTCTGTCTGTCAGTCACCACTTCACGCTTCAACCGTGGAAACGATTTTGATGAAATTTGGTGGTTTTGGCGTAGAATATAGGGAGGTCACTTTGTAAATAATATAACCGTTATTTTTCGTCTATCAGGATTGAATGCGACACAACACGGTCCCGTGTCAAATCATCATGAATGGCATATGTCTTGATACCCATTTCTCATCCAATGCCTCAAACAGAACTATAGGTCTACATCAAGCCGCCTTTGCATGTAAGTCATTTTCTGTCTTTCTAGTTGGAATAGGTACCGGAGAGGGTTATCCATCTTTTATGTAATTGTTGTCCATCAGGATTGAATGCGACGCAACACGGTCCCTTGTCAAATCATCGTGAAAGGCATATGTCTTGATACCCATTTCTCATCCAATGCCTCAAACAGAACTATAGGTCTTCATCAAGCCGCCTTTGCATGTAAGTCATTTTCTGTCTTTCTAGTTGGAATAGGTACCGGAGAGGGTTATCCATCTTTTATGTAATTGTTGTCCATCAGGATTGAATGCGACGCAACACGGTCCCTTGTCAAATCATCGTGAAAGGCATATGTCTTGATACCCATTTCTCATCCAATGCCTCAAACAGAACTATAGGTCTTCATCAAGCCGCCTTTGCATGTAAGTCATTTTCTGTCTTTCTAGTTGGAATAGGTACCGGAGCAGGTTATACATCTTTTATGTAATTGAACACGAAGGAGATCTCTATATACATATATATAACGCTACATCTATCCGTCCGTCTGTAGCATGTTATAAATGCGAAAGTAACTTTGTCTGTCTGTCAGTCACCACTTCACGCTTCAACTGTGGAAACGATTTTGATGAAATTTGGTGGTTTTGGCGTAGAATATAGGGAGATCACTTTGTAAATAATATAACCGTTATTTTTCGTCCATCAGGATTGAATGCGACACAACACGGTCCCTTGTCAAATCACCGTGAAAGGCATATGTCTTGATACCCATTTCTCATCCAATGCCTCAAACAGAACTATAGATCTTCATCAAGCCGCCTTTGCATGTAAGTCATTTTCTGTCTTTCTAGTTGGAATAGGTACCGGAGAAGGTTATACATCTTTTATGTAATTGAAGACGAAGGAGATCTCTATATACATATATATAACGCTACGTCTATCCGTCCGTCCGTAGCATGTTATAAATGCGAAAGTAACTTTGTCTGTCTGTCTGTCAGTCACCACTTCACGCTTCAACTGTGGAAACGATTTTGATGAAATTTGGTGGTTTTGGCGTAGAATATAGGGAGATCACTTTGTAAATAACATAACCGTTGTTTTTCGTCCATCAGGATTGAATGCGACGCAACACGGTCCCTTGTCATATCACCGTGAAAGGCATATGTCTTGATACCCATTTCTCATCCAATGCCTCAAACAGAACTATAGATCTTCATCAAGCCGCCTTTGCATGTAAGTCATTTTCTGTCTTTCTAGTTGGAATAGGTACCGGAGAAGGTTATACATCTTTTATGTAATTGAAGACGAAGGAGATCTCTATATACATATATATATAACGCTACGTCTATCCGTCCGTCCGTAGCATGTTATAAATGCAAAAGTAACTTTGTCTGTCTGTCAGTCAGTCACCACTTCACGCTTCAACCGCGGAACCGATTTTGATGAAATTTGGTAGTTTTGGCGTAGAATATAGAGAGGTCACTTTGTAAATAATATAACCGTTATTTTTCGTCCGTCAGGATTGAATGCGACACAACACGGTCCCTTGTCAAATCATCATGAATGGCATATGTCTTGATACCCATTTCTCATCCAATGCCTCAAACAGAACTATAGAAATATCATCAAGCCGCCTTTGCATGTAAGTCATTTTCTGTCTTTCTAGTTGGAATAGGTACCGGAGAGGGTTATCCATCTTTTATGTAATTGAAGACGAAGGAGATCTCTATATATATAACGCTACGTGTATCCGTCCGTCCGTAGCATGTTGTAAATGCGAAAATAACTTTGTCTGTCTGTCAGTCACCACTTCACGCTTCAACCGTGGAAACGATTTTGATGAAATTTGGTGGTTTTGGCGTAGAATATAGGGAGATCACTTTGTAAATAACATAACCGTTGTTTTTCGTCCATCAGGATTGAATGCGACGCAACACGGTCCCTTGTCATATCACCGTGAAAGGCATATGTCTTGATACCCATTTCTCATCCAATGCCTCAAACAGAACTATAGATCTTCATCAAGCCGCCTTTGCATGTAAGTCATTTTCTGTCTTTCTAGTTGGAATAGGTACCGGAGAAGGTTATACATCTTTTATGTAATTGAAGACGAAGGAGATCTCTATATACATATATATATAACGCTACGTCTATCCGTCCGTCCGTAGCATGTTATAAATGCAAAAGTAACTTTGTCTGTCTGTCAGTCAGTCACCACTTCACGCTTCAACCGCGGAACCGATTTTGATGAAATTTGGTAGTTTTGGCGTAGAATATAGAGAGGTCACTTTGTAAATAATATAACCGTTATTTTTCGTCCGTCAGGATTGAATGCGACACAACACGGTCCCTTGTCAAATCATCATGAATGGCATATGTCTTGATACCCATTTCTCATCCAATGCCTCAAACAGAACTATAGAAATATCATCAAGCCGCCTTTGCATGTAAGTCATTTTCTGTCTTTCTAGTTGGAATAGGTACCGGAGAGGGTTATCCATCTTTTATGTAATTGAAGACGAAGGAGATCTCTATATATATAACGCTACGTGTATCCGTCCGTCCGTAGCATGTTGTAAATGCGAAAATAACTTTGTCTGTCTGTCAGTCACCACTTCACGCTTCAACCGTGGAAACGATTTTGATGAAATTTGGTGGTTTTGGCGTAGAATATAGGGAGATCACTTTGTAAATAACATAACCGTTGTTTTTCGTCCATCAGGATTGAATGCGACGCAACACGGTCCCTTGTCAAATCACCGTGAAAGGCATATGTCTTGATACCCATTTCTCATCCAATGCCTCAAACAGAACTATAGATCTTCATCAAGCCGCCTTTGCATGTAAGTCATTTTCTGTCTTTCTAGTTGGAATAGGTACCGGAGAGGGTTATCCATCTTTTATGTAATTGTTGTCCATCAGGATTGAATGCGACGCAACACGGTCCCTTGTCAAATCATCGTGAAAGGCATATGTCTTGATACCCATTTCTCATCCAATGCCTCAAACAGAACTATAGGTCTTCATCAAGCCGCCTTTGCATGTAAGTCATTTTCTGTCTTTCTAGTTAGAATAGGTACCGGAGAAGGTTATACATCTTTTATGTAATTGAAGACGAAGGAGATCTCTATATACATATATATAACGCTACGTCTATCCGTCCGTCCGTAGCATGTTATAAATGCGAAAGTAACTTTGTCTGTCTGTCAGTCAGTCAGTCACCACTTCACGCTTCAACCGTGGAAACGATTTTGATGAAATTTGGTAGTTTTGGCGTAGAATATAGAGAGGTCAATTTGTAAATAATATAACCGTTATTTTTCGTCCGTCAGGATTGAATGCGACACAACACGGTCCCCTGTCAAATCATCGTGAAAGGCATATGTCTTGATACCCATTTCTCATCCATTTCTGTCTTTCTAGTTGGAATAGGTACCAGAGAAGGTTATCCATCTTTTATGTAGAGATCTTCTACTATCTAAAGTCCCGCGCCTTCACATTTCAAAACGCTACAATTTTTTCATTATTATTTAAAAAGCACCACCACTCACCCAACGCATAGTTGATGGCTGTCTCAGCTCGCACACATGTGTTGAGAGTGTTGGTGGTGCTTTTTAAATACATTGAAGCGTTTTGAAATGTGATGGCGCGAGACTTTAGATAGTAGAAGATCTCTAATTGAAGACGAAGGGGATCTCTATATTTATATGTATATATATATAACGCTACGTCTATCCGTCCGTCTGTAGCATGTTGTAAATGCGAAAATAACTTTGTCTATCTGTCAGTCACCACTTCACGCTTCAACCGCTGAACCGATTTTGATTAAATTTGGTTTGGAAATAGTTGAGTTTCGGGGAAGAATATACTCACTTTTCACGTTCTCGTCACTTTTTATCCCGGAAAAGCTCGCAGTTCCTGGGGGAATCATGATAAACGAATTCTACGCAGAGGAAGTCGCAAGCAAAGCTTGTTTTCTATAAAGAATATAACCGCTATTTTTTTGTTCACCAGGACCACATTGTGACCCGCTGTCATATCGTTCTGTAAAAATAAACTGAACAACCACATTTATTACTATCCGTAGAGTGCGGTAGAGTAATCTTTTGTCTCTATTTCAGATCAAACTGTCAAGCATCTAGCTTCTGGAATGCCTGGTCTTCCTGGGAGGGATGCAGTAAGCCTTCTCGAAGAGAAACTGATTACATTTCACATTTCAACAGTATCTCGGGCCCCTCCTGTGAGTAACAACGAAGAGACGTTGTGAAACCAATTACTGCTAATCAGAACCAACCTTATCACGTGTAAAATTGTGATATATATTAGTTATATTTCAATAAACTGATGTCAGAAATGTATAGCAATTTTATTTTCCTGTGGCCGTGTGGCAATAAAATATAAACCAACCAAGAGGATATGTACCTACTGAGATAAGGTAAAATGAAGAATAATATTTGGGATTCGACATTATTGATGTACTCCCAAACTAGGATTACCTGTGATACGGGTACTAGACAACGATATAAGTAAATCTCATATGATAAAATTCTCGTGTCGCAGTGTTTGTAACCAAACTCCACCGAAATCGCTTGGCCGATTCTTATGAAATTTGGTGTGTATGTTCAGTAGGTCTGAGAATAGGACGTAAGCTATTTTTCTTACCCACCCAAAAACAAATCCAAGGCGGTACGAAGTCCACTGGGTCAGCTAGTACTTATATAGAGAAACTTACCGCCTTGATTTTTTTTCTTGGATGGGTACGAAAAATAGCTTCCTATTCCTTTTCTCAGACCTACAGAACTTACACACCAAATTTCATAAGAATCGGTTTAGCGATTTCGGAGGAGTTTGGATACAAACACTGACACGAGAATTTTATGTATTAGACAGTTAGATATGTAAATACATATGCAAATAAAGATCCATGACATGAGAACAAATATTCGTTCTCATCATACTTTGTCAACCGTGTAGGTGTTTAGATACTTTGATAAAATATTACGATATTAGGAATTTGTAAAGTAAATTAAACTATTAGTAATTAAACTATGTTATTGAACTATTTAGTTGATCCTTACTAATAATAATATTATAATGTATTCTTTTCTTTACATTTACCTTACCTACCTACTTGAAAAAATTGATGTCAAATGTGTAGAAATTTTACTTTGGTTGCTTCGCAAAGCAGTAACAATTTACCACCACCAACAATGAAAAGCAATGATCTAAAGAATCAAGTTGGTATAGGTACTAAAATGTGTGCATATTTTTGTTGGGATGGGTACATAATAGTACAATTTATTGCAAACCGTGCGCGGAACACTAACCCGCTTGGGCCTTAGGTACTCGGTTGCCATACCGTTTCGCGGAATAGACGCGCGTCTCGGAAAATAGCCCTGTCCCGCTCTCTCCTACCGGCCGACCCTATGCCCACGCGCCGCGCGCGCCAGCCAGCCAGTCAGTTGTGCAATCGCTACGCACACGCTACATTTGCCACGAATTCACGGTCACTTGTGATTAGGGCTTCGCCCCACACCGTCTTCTCATTTCTACATCTGCCAAGACTCCACCGTGCGTATAGGTATATTATATTTTCGACGCCGCAAGACAAAACTGACATGTTTATACTGAGGCTGCGGTCGCTCTTTGTGAGACTAACGGAGAATGATATCTCAGAAAGAGCGCAATTGGACATAACTTACGCCCTCCTTTCTAATAAGATAAGGAAAAGAGTACGGAGGGAGGACTTCACAAACTTCAAGGAGCTGCCCTTTCGTGCGAGAAGTGTGGAGAATTCTGTCGACGAGAGGGAGAGGAAAGCTAGCAAGGCGCCCTGCGCGCCCACGGCGGCTGCGGCGCCGCAGCTTCGGCCGCGCCGACTGCCTAGACGCCCGCGTCAACCCAGGCGAGACCAAATCCCATAATTGCTTTGCGAACGCACAACATCAGTGAAAAAATAAAAGTGATCAAAGCTTTTATAGTAGAGATCTTCTACTATCTAGTCCCGCGCCGTCACATTTCAAAACGCTGCAATTTATTTAAAAAGCACCACCAACACTCAACACATGTGTGCGTGCTGAGACAGCCATCAACTGTGCGTTGAGAGTGTTGGTGGTACTTTTTAAATAATAATAAAAAATGCAGTGTTTTGAAATGTGAAGGCGCGGGACTTTAGATAGTAGAACATCTCTATCTAGTCTCGGTTGTGTTTCGGTAGTGAAGTGCGTCCGTTCGACTCGGTAGTAGCCATGTCCCTGCCCTCCATGCCAAATACCTTCTGATATTATAAGTGCGAAAGTAACTCCGTCTGTCTGTTACCACTTCATGTTTCAGCCGCTGAACCGATATTGATGAAATTTGGTTTGGAAATGGTTGAGCCCCGGGGAAGATTACTGGTCACTTTTAATCCCGGAAAAGTGGACAATTCCTGGGGAATCACGATAAACGAATTCTACGCAGATGAAGTCGCGGGCAAAGCTTGTATTTTATAAATAACTAGCCTTTCCCCGCAACTTCTATGTGCAAAAATATTAAAATGTAAAATCCCGTTCTTTTCCCTTCCCGTGGGAATTTCGGGAAATCCTCTCTTAGTGCTCCCCTACGTTCCCTAAGGAACCTGCACGCCAAATTTCAGCTCTCTACAACCAGTAGTTTCGGCTCTGCGTTGATCGATCTGTCAGTCAGTCAGTCAGTTTCTGGTTTTATATATATAGATATAACCGCTATTTTTTTGATCACCAGGATTGAATGCGGCAATACAACCCGCTGTCATATCATCTCAGAGAGATCCTCTAAAAAAACTGAATAGCCAGATTTATTATTATTATCCGTAGAGTGTGATCGAGTAATCTTTTGTCTCTATTTCAGATCAAACATCTTCTGGAATGCCTTGGATCTGTCTTCCTAGGAGGGACGAAGTAAGCTTTCTGGAAGAGAAACTTTCTGGAAGAGATTACATTTACCTGTGCCTGCCTGTCTGCGGCCTGTGAGTAACAATGAAGAGACATTGTGAAACCAATCACTGCTAATCAGAACCAACCTTATCATGTGTAAAATTGTGATATATTTTGTTATACCTATTTTAATAAACTTGTCAGACATGTGTAGCAATTTTATTTTCGTGTGGCTGTGTGGCAATAAAATGTAAACCAAGAAAGAGAATATTTACTTACTGAGATAAGATAAAAAGATGAAGATAAAATGAATAATATTTGGAATGCAACACAACATTGTCTACTCTCAAACTAGGATTACCTGTGATACGGTTACTAGACAACGATATAAATACTTATAAAGAGAAATATGTAAATACATATGCAAATAAAGATCCATGACATGAGTACAAATATTCATTCTCATCATAGGTAGGTAGGTAGGTACCCTGTCAGTCGTGTAGGTGTTTAGATATTTTGATAAAATAATACAATATTAGGAATTTGTAAAGTAAATTATGATATATTGAATTGAACTATTTAGTTGATAATATTATATACTATACCTTGGACAGCTCATCGCACCAACATCTCGGTGCTCAAAGAACTCAAACTCGACCAACAATATCCGTCCATGGTTCGTCTAAGCCGAATCGTCAAATACTTCGGTCACATCTACTACTACTACTACACAGCCTTTTCACGGCCCACTGCTGGGCACAGGCCTCTCATTACGAGAGGGTTTGGGCTGAAGTCCCCATGCGGGCCCAGTGCAGATTGGGGACTTCACACACATCTTTGAATTACTTCGCAGATGTGTGCAGGTTTCCTCACGATGTTTTCCTTGACCGAATAGCTCAGTGGTAAATTCAAATTGAATTTCGCACATAAGTAAACTTACAGGTGCGAGCCGAAATCGAACCCCCGACCCTCTGCATGAAAGGCGGTGGGTCGAACCACTAGGCCTCCACGGCTTACCTTCAGTCACATAACTCGTGGAAATCCGACAAGTTGGAGAGACTAATGCTGAAGGGAAAAGACCCAGAGAGAGGAGGCCGAACAGGTGCCGCCGGTAAATGCGGCGATGCACCAGGGCGAAGATCGCTGCACATGGAAGACCGTCACAAGAAGTATGTGCCGGAGGAGGAGGATAATGTAACGAAATACACACGGATTTTTATCCTTTGATTAAAAATAGTAGTAGAAATAAATAATCATATCTAGATCAAAAATATTTCTATAATGTCAAGTAAAATATATCAAAGGTTTCACTAGTTTTATTTTTCCCCTTTACAAATATTTATTATAGAAAAAAGAAAAAAAAAATACAAAAAGTTGAAAAAGTGAGGATCGAACCCACGACTTCCACGATTTATACTTCATAAAAAGAAATCACAAAACCACAGCGCCACAGAAGCTCTATATTTCTCGGCGAAATTAAGCCTTGGTTTCCACTACGTTTCACTACCTCTGTATGTGTGCGTGAGTTCATTCTCGGCAGACTGCTCGCCTTTTTTCCTAAATGAAAGGTGATGTACGGATAATTATGTGAAATTGAGATGTATAATATATCCCTTCAATCGCATAGTCCATCAAAGTGTACCTTTGGGCTTGGAATTTGGCGTAAATCCTGAAAATTACAATATCTACCACCCGCGCCATCTATTATCGTAGAGGCTACATAAAACCGTGAGTTATCACCTTAATGTTGAGTGAATGTATCACGTAACTCAACTAATTATCTCATGTCATTCATCATTCTCGTTTCTGTTATAAGTGGACATATAGTTTTCCATACCAAGCAAACCTTTTAAGATATTTCTTTTTTCACTTAGACAAAAGAAATATCGAGTTCCTTTCGACACACAGATGCTATAGAGAACTAAGTTTAAAAATGGTAAATCCGACACTTTATACCGCTCGGATATCGAAATACTTACTCGAAACCAAAATGAAAATTTCAAATTTTGATTTTGAAGGAGGTTTTCTATTTTAATACTTTTTTGCCTATAGTTTCGAAACATTGTTTTATCAGTACGGAAGTGGCACTAGCACTTTATTTTCTAAATTTATGCCAAGATCATACCCGTGTCAACCTTATTTAAAATTATGAAATCGTCAACATAATTTATGTAATTGTATATCTATTTCCTCATTTCCCCATGGGTCCCATCACTAAAATCAAAATTTGAATATACTTTCTGTTACTGTGTATTAAAAAAAAATATTTTCGAAAAGGACAAAAATCTGGGATTGCAAACACGGAACCTTTGAAGTCGGTTAAATTTTTTAAATATCTGTGCAATTCTAACATTTTCTAAGTCCGCATTTCTTAAACTCTTGCCCGGTTAAGGTTATCGGGTTTCAGTACTTACATTAAATCTTCAGTAACGATCGCATGAATCACGCGCATTGTGCTCTGATATACATATCTACTACGCACTCTACGTTATCGCGGCGTATTTGTTGCATTGTTACATGAAAGACTAAGTTACTTCTATTGGCTTTGTGATAAGAAAACGGAATTTCCCTCCTTCTTTATAATGTAGGGTTTAGAGGTCGCAAAGATTTTCCCAAATATGAAAGAATTTGAGTTATAGAAAAATACTTATATTCGTAACTTGCTTTTCTCCGCAACTTCGTATGCACAGAAATAATAAAAAGTAAAATCCCAATTGTTCCCGTTCCCGTGGGAATTTTGCAAAATCCTTTCTTAGCGGATGCCTACGTCATAACATCTACCTGCATGCCAAATTTCAGCCCGATCCGTCCAGTGGTTTGGGCTGTGCGTTGATAGATTACTATGTCAGTCAGTCAGTCACGTTTGAGTTTTATATATTTAGATGACTGACTAGGTCATGAGTCGTATTAGACGATACATTTAATTGTCTATCAGAAAAAAATGGATATCATAGACCTTAAATGAGATAACCGAGTGATATCTATATGTATATTTTAGATAAATGGGTCAGAAAGAAAAGCTGTTACGATTGGGTGAACAATAACAGTAATGAAAATAATACCTAGAAAGTTCATCGCGTCCTTTATGAATTATAATATATACTTAAAGAGATTTGAGTTTGAAAGCTTTTTACAACTCAGTTACATGGATTTACATTTTAAAATCAATATTTTCATGCTCCTGAACAACTTGTAATTTGTAAGAATCATTGAACTGTTAAAAATAATGAGATCTTACACAAAGAACCTACCTCATTAGAAACAACAATAGCAGAATTGCGTTAAAGTTCAGAGCTTCGCCGCAGAGCGAAAGCCCCGGATACGGAAACTAAGTTAGTCCGACGGAAGCTTGCGCCAAAGTTCGCGCCGGACACTACACGAAGCCCCGAAAGAATTCGCCGACCGTTAATAAGTCCGCCTTTATGCACGTCCAGCTTCTGGAACTGTATATTTTGAAACTACATTTGCGCCACGATACGATCTGCAATTCACAATAGTAGGAACAACATTTTTTGGATCTTTTAAGATAGTACATACATATTACTAAACACTTATTTTTGAAAAAAAATTCAATGTATTTTATCACCAACTAGCTTCTGCCCGCGATTAACCCACGTGGAATCGGTTATCGCCTTCCCGCGTGAACTATGCGTTTTTTCCGGAATAAAAGGTAACCTATGCCTTTTCCGGGACTTCAACTATGTCCATCAAAATCGGTCCATCGGTTGCAGCGTGAAGAGGTAACAAACAGACAGACAGACAGACATAGTTACTTTCGCATTTTGAAAAAAAAACCTAAAATTGAATCGACCAAAACGTTCTAAGTATTTAATCTTCCAACCTGCTCACTTTTCAAGAGAATTCCAAAATCCTGAAATACTGACATACGAAACCATTAATGATGATGATGCCCAAAAAGGACCAAATTGAATGGGAGGCGCTTCAGTCCGGTCAGTAATTAAAATTGTTCTAAAAAAATTGTGTCTGTAAAGTCGGTTTACGGACGATAGATTTACGCGATAACGTCACGATTAGGCCGATCGTCCCTCTCTATCGCTTGTTCCACGCTCTCGCTTGCACCGTAACGTTACTATTGCGTCATATTTATTCATGTGCGCAGCCGGTGTTCATGGTTTTATAAGACGTCATCACGTCAAAAAATAAAGATAAAATGCAAGATCTCGTCTAACACAACAAAGACTTGAAAGAACTCTAAATGTCAATAAGACCTTTACACGCAATATTCTTAAGAAATACCATCTCCTAAAAAACCAGACATAGTGGACTCGGGTATGTTTTGGCAAAAAACTTGTGAGACATGACAAGACAGAGTAATATAGAAACAATTACATTAACCGCTGGCGGTGGGCCAGCCCGATATTTCTGCTCTCCCAGATTTTCTTAACGATGATTCGACTGTTGCTAATTATGGAGATATTGCTTGTTAGACAGATGATATGGCTTTCAGTGTGATTGATGGTTTTGATGAATATGTTGCTTGAGTCGTTTATAATGATGGCGAAGTTTGCAATAATTGGCGAGGCCCTGAAAATGAACAACGTGGGCTACTCCCTTATCCCGGAATAGAACAGGATCTAGGTATATTCGAAGTCTTAAATAGGGATCTCGCTGTTCCCTATAGGATCGCTCACGCGTCAAGTTAATCTTTAAATCTATAGCTGCTTAAAGTTCACGCGATGCGTGAGCGATCTTATAGGGCACAGCGAGATATGCCCAGTGCGACACTCAAGCTTAGATTTAGCGGGTTTGGGCTTGTAACAACTAAAATTTGTCTTTGAATATTATTTGAATTATATTACTAACTAGCTTCTGCCCGCGACTTCGCCTGCGTGTAATTCGGTTATCGCGTTACCGTGGGAACTATGCGTTTTTCCGGGATGAAAAGTACCATATGTCCTTTCCCGAGATTTCAACAATCTCCATGCCAAATTTCATATAAATCGGACTGAGGTGACAGACAGACAGAGTTACTTTCGCATTTATAATATTAATTAATATGGATATGGATTGCGCAATCCTAATGAAAAAAACCGGCCAAGTGCGAGTCGGACTCGCGCACCGAGGGTTCCGTACAAACCTGTAAGGTTTACAAAGTTCGTTCTTTACGACAATCGAGTCATAACTATGGTATTTTTATTGCAAAATGAAATTCATAACATTACAATGGGGAAAGATGGAGTAGCATAAATTTAAGACAAAGATCTTAAAAAATATATATTTTGTAATGTAACTAAAAATTTAAGGTTTTCGGAATTTTTCCTTTATGTGTGCTATAAAACGTTGCTTCATGCCAAATTTCAAGATTCTAGGTCGACTGGAAGTACCCTTTAGGTTTTGATTCCCTTGCGAGTACTTGCGAGTTTCAAAATATGCAGCTTAAATTGCTGTTTCTTTTGATTGCGTTGACATAGAAGTTTGATTTTGTTACAGCTTAAAGGTATTATAGACCTGAGTATTTGGTATGAATTTCAATTTAATACCTTTACGCGTTTATGAGGAAATGGGTAGTAAGGTTAAAATTATTAAAAAAAAATATATTATGTGATGTAACTAAAAATTTATGGTTTTCGTAATTTTTCCTTTATCTATGCTATAAGACGTTGCTTCGTACCAAATTTCAAGATTCTGAGTTCACGGGAAGCACCCTGTAGGTTTTGATTCCCTTGCAAGTGTCGAAAATTTGCGGCATAAACGGCTGTATCTTTTGATTGCGTTGGCTTAGAAGTTTGATTTTTTCACAGCTTCAAGGGACAGTAGACCTGAGTAATTGATATAAATTTCAGCTTCATACCTCCACGCGTTCCTGAGAAAAAGGGTCTTGACAGACGGACGGACGGACGGACAGACGGACAACAAAGTGATCCTATAAGGGTTCCGTTTTTTCCTTTTGAGGTACGGAACCCTAAAAATAGCTAATACGCAAAAAAAAACGTCATTTTATCATGATTACGTACGTCGCTCAAGACTGGAGAAGATGTGTTCTATCAGAGACAAGGTAATTATATTAGACTATCAATCTCCTTGCATTTCGGCGTACATCGGAAACAGACAGGGCGCATCAAATTTTCATACTTCACCTGTACAGCGCCATCTAGATGTTGCTCATGGAGTGCAAATTTATATGCAGGCTACCTAGGCAGAGGCACTCTAGGCAGCGACATCTATTATCACATTCGACACTTATTTCGGGTGTACGCTGATTTGTTTGAAGGTTGTCCTTCTAAGTTTACCTTATTTTTCTATGGTTCTATGTTACTCTATTTTACTTGTTAATCCATAGGTACTAATATAATAAAAGAATATATAAATAAATAAATAAATATTTCGTAATAAATAAATCGGCCGGTCAAGTATGTATACGATAAATCCACCGGAATATCTTCCATTTCAAGGAAAGCAGATCGCCCGGTTATATGATCGTAAAAAGCAACGTTTTACGGTTATACGTACTCGCCATTTGGAGTGCCAAAATATTGCAACCCATTTTATGTTTATTGAAAACTTGGCTGATGGAGACGAGACGTGTCGATAACTTGACTCGGCACTTTCAAATGCGATACAATGTTTATTCTCTGGAATTTTTCACATGTGAGTAACTGGATACAAATAAAACCATAGATTGGATAGACGAAGAATTCTATTGCATTGGTTAGGTATTCTTACCCAATCTCTAAGAACTGTGTATTCATTAAGCCTAACTGCAATTAGCCTTGTTGATTGTTAACACTTTAGTTAGAACAGACACTATATTCCAAAAGTTACACGTACCTATAGGTAGTTTTGACTGGTCTATTATACTTAATATACATCTACAGGTAAATATAGGTACACTCTAAATCTTTGTTCACTCCTTAAAAGCATTCATAAATCATTACTGATAACCCTGCCAGATTTGTCACAGAGGGTGTCCATGCGAAGGTCTATACCGTAAGAGTCCCACTAAAGACTAAAGACTATAGACTGCAGTGACAATGCGTGAGACAATGTGGCGACTCCGTTACTAATGGACTGCATAAATTATACCCCCGACATTGCCTAAAGACATACAGTGGGAACTTATGTATTTTTTTTATATCTATGGTATAGGCAAACGAGCGCACAGCCCACCTGATACTGATGGTAAGCGGTCACTGCGGCCCATGGACACCGAAATCCTATGATCCCCCGTTAACAAACCATAAGATCTCGAATGCGTTGCCTACCCTATGAGGCCTAAATGGAATGCCTCTGTGGCTCAAATTTCACTGGCTGCCTTGACCTCCTACCGGAACACTACAGTGCGAGCACTGCTGTTTGGCGGCAGGTTAGCGGGGAGAGACGGTAGTACCACCCCAGACGGACCTTAGCACCAGGCCCTACCACTATCAAAATGTGTATCCATAAGTGTAAAAACACACATGAGTTTTTTACTTATTTTTACAGGTTTTCATAAACTATACCTACTTATCTAACACATAATAGTAGACAAGATTGCAAAACTCTACTAAAAACGAATCTCGAAAAACTGCAATTAAGTTCTAAGTTCTACAATAAAATGAAAATGACGTACCTGATATAGACAATAGAGAAGTAATCTTCCTCAACCACTAACTACTGTATTTTCTCCCCTAGGTCTCTACTGTAAATGGACGGCGCTACAAAAAACTGTGAACGCTTTAAGCCCGCAACACAAACCTCGCTTTGTCTTTAATTTATACGGCAAAGATAGAAAACATAGGCTCTATGTTATTGTTTGTTCTTTAGTTTTAGTATTCAGTATATTAGAGTACAGTACTTACATAGTATCGAATTCTGTCACATTTTGAACCTCATATAGTTATCGCCCTACACACACACCTATACACGTACCTATATTAGTACCAAATTTCATGACATGACTGATAGACAGATAAAATTTTGCATGAGTATTATCATTATGGATGGATTAAGTACGGATCCCGAAGGCCGAAGAATTGCGAGCCTTAAGTGGCAGTGGGCGGGGCACATTGCTCGCAGGACTGATGGCCGATGCGGCCGGGAAGTTCTCGAGTGGCGTCCGCGAACCGGGAGACGAGCTGTCGGTAGGCCTCCAACAAGATGGAGCGACGACCTCGTGAAGGTCGCGGGAAACCGGTGGAAGCAAGCAGCACAAGACCGGTCTGAGTGGCGAGCCTTGGGGGAGGCCTATGTCCAGCAGTGGACGTCTTTCGGCTGAAATGACGATGATGATAATGAAGTACGGATCGAAAAATCTTGTTAAAGAAGAATATATTATAAATATTGATAATATAAAATACAGTATTTAAACGCTTCCCAAGTAATCCCTTCACCGACACTAACGAGGGTTAAGGTTCAAGCTTCAGTCATCTTCAGTCAGTTCATAAATAGCTCAATAGTATAATCCACTTTACATACCAAACTAATGAATACATAAAAGCACTTACCAAACAAAATGATCCCATCATCCTATTCTATTCTCATAGATAACCCGGACTTGAGTGACGTAAACCTTTGAATACAAGAATACGATAAAAGGGAATAATGCTCAGTGAGACCACCAAGACTTAGGCTTTTAGATCGACGCATAAAAAGGGTGGCGTTGACGAGCCATCGCATCGGTTCGGCGCGAAATGTAAGTTTCAGCGGATGAAGTGAGCGGCTGAATGTTCCATACTATAATATTATAAATGTGAAAGTGTGTTTGTTTGTCCTTCCTTCACGTCGCAACGACTGGACCGATTTGATTGAAATTTGGTATGGAGATTGAATAACATACTTTTCATCCCGATATTTCAACGGAAACGGGTTTTCCACGGGTTAGACCAGTTTTTGAATAATTCTATAACTTCCATCTACATATATGTATAGTATCGTACCCGAGTACGCAGATTATAAGTCTACGCGGGACGAAGTCCGCAGGAAAAGTCTAGTGGTTAATAAATTGAATATCATATAAGAGAAAAAACACAATAGTCTAAATTTAAAATGGAATGAGCAGCAGGCCACGCAGTCTGAGAACAAGACTTGGCTCAAGATAACCCTATCCTATGCTATATGAATACTATTTAACAAGGTCTGGTGGTCTTTATAATTCTGAAGATGACTTTTCTAACCAATCCGTTCAAATTCCTATCCAGATTCTTAATTCCTGTTACGATTCAAAACTAACGAAACATTAAACCATAAATATTGGTATAATACAACCGATAGAAGCAGCACTCTAACAAAAAGCCAGTTTACTAGCACATAAATCACACAATGATTTTTTGTCAGTTTAGCCATGCGGAAATGCAGATGTTAAACGCCCGGCGCCTGACCCTCGTTGCCAATGAACAGGTCCTGAATTATTCAGAAGTTAACCCATACCCAATATTTTAGACCGTATTCAAGTCAAGGACTTAAAGTTCGCTTCACGCATGAAAATATGTCTTGTTTATAATATTCTGAAAGGAGGAAAGGTGTGTTTTTAAGCTTTAGGTATCCTCTGTGGAGTGAAAACTGTAATTTGAATGTAAATTGGGGATATTTGGTGTCTGAATAGTGTTCCTGACCACAGTGGGTACCTATATCTAATAGAGGAGCGTACGGATGCAACACTCACCTCCCCGCACCAGAACAGGATAGGCCGAAAGGGCCACTCTTTTATAAACGTCACTCGCACACTGGAATGGAATGAGTGAGACGGAAATATCTATAGTTGAACGCGACCAACTGACTCAAAGTAGCCATGAGTCAAGATCCAAGATTTTCTATAAAAAGTGACCCGTTTTAATTGCTTTTGAGTGTGTTTGGACACCGTAGTATTTTAGTGTGCCCTGATATTGCAGTTTGGGAAGCGGGCCGCGATTGACTTTAATCTGAGCAAATCTTAAAGTTGTCGGTAATCTACGGAAAGCGAGCTGAAATTATCCAACATAACTTTGTCTTTTTCACTTCACTGAAATCAACTCACTGGTTCATTTTTTAAAATACCCTTGAAACTTTTATCATACCTACTTTTTCTCATCTACTGGGGCACTAAAGGTTAACTTAACTTTCCGGCGTTACATTAACATTCCAAGGCTGCCAACTGTGACGGCGACGGCAGCGCCGCACCACCACTGGGGCTCGCCACATGACGGCGCGTTAAGGCCGTTCCTATACCCAGCTCAGCCGTCACTGTCACTCGTGCAACGAGTGAAAGAGAAAGCGCTACGCACAGAACGCCCGATTTAGTTAGTATTTGACGCATTTTAATTTCTATAAAAATACCTGCTAAAAACATGGCATTTATAAAGCTGTCGATGTATGCATATAATATGGATAATTTTTTTGTTATATTTAGTTTTACACTGTTTGATATAATAAACTGGAGTAAAGTTGGATTTAAGTTCCGAGTTAGAGGTTACTTTGGAATTAAATTGTATCGAGCGAAGTTTCGTAAAACGTGTAACGAAAGCTGTCAATGGAAGGATGATATAATCAAATATAACATATGTTTTTTTCATATTTTTAACTTTTAACATTTCTTAGAAAAGTATGATCTTAAATGAGCAATTTGACGATGCTGGGTCAGGGTATGGCCTTAAGCTCGCCGACCAATTAGGTCGATTCACGACGCACGGCGGCAACTACCGAGTTCACGATTGGGGCCGCTCAACACTGCAAGGATGCCAACTGCAACGGCGACGGCAGCGCCTCGCCACCACGGCCATGCTCAACGGTCTCTTCAGCAGACGACTCTCTAGAGACAAACACGCGCCCTTTGCCTTTTTATACCACTTTCCAAAATTATTGATTTTGTATCTTTAAAATTGTACGTTTTTTAATTATATTTTTTGTAAAAGGTACATCCGAGGTTTTATTAAAACTTCCAGTGTCCACATAATTTGGCGATCTAAAGTTACACCAAGTAAGTCGGTTAGTTGTGTTTTACGGTCGTAAAGCTTGCTGAAAAACTCATGTAATTACATAAGTCCTTACATGAGAGAAGTACGATCAATCTTATATGTAAAAACTCTTCCGTTATACTGACTGATGACAACGCACGTTGGAAAGTCGTAGGTAGCTGAGGTAAGTAGGTTCCTTGGGAAGTGTAGGGCAAGGGCACATAAGTAAATTCAATGGTACACAAGCCGGGATCGAATAAAGGACTGTAGTAAGAGGCGGTAAGTCAAACCACTAGGCTACCACGGCTCACGCCAAAAAGGCATGCATTTTGTTCCAATAATAAAATAAATTAAATTGCAGAAACAATGTTATGAGCAAAGGTCACAAGAAAACCTTAGAATCGACAAAAGAAGGAGTTATTCACGTAAATGATTTATCGCCAATGAAAGTACTTTACGAGGATCATAAAATAAAGGTCGGAATAAAACCGGCCTGATTAATGGATGGCAGATCGGGGTAGGATTAACATACAAATAGTTTTATTGACGAACGCGGACAGTGATCGACAATTTTGCATTTCAGAATAGAGCATTGTTTCCAAAACTCGGAATATTCGTAAATGAAACTTGAAAAAGGGTTGGCGCGATAGTCAAAAAACCGGCCAAGTGCGTCTCGGGCTACGCGCAATGTAGGGTTCCGCGCCGTAGGTACTGCCCGTCACAATTTACTTACAAACATTTTACTTCTCCGACAACATTATAAATTAATACTACTACGGTGAATAACCACCAACGTTCCTCTCCACACCATGAGGTCTAGGTTACGCGAGAAAAAAAACACAACCACTTTACGCGTTTATTTATTTTTATCAATATGACGGCATGATTTAATAGATTTTTTTTGCCATATTTCAGCTATAGTAATGTGAAGGGGGGTTGGTGTTAGCTCAGGTAGATGCTGCAGGCACGGAAATCAGCGGTGGAATCCGAGGACACGAAGACGATGTCTAGCTAATTAAAATCTCTAAATCTTGAAGACTGGCCCTATTACTGCCCTAACATTTCCCTAACTATGAAATAATAGATTTAAAGTTGAATTGATATTATATTTTTGGAGATGCGTTCATTACAATCGATAGAAAAAGACTAAAAATATTAACAGAAACAGTTCTACGCTTAAAATTACCTATTTTTGAAAGAAAATGTGTCAACTAACCGATTGTACTCGGCCAGTCTCCACAGTAACTAAGCATCTCCAATTTAAGCAGCGGACAGCCGAACGAACGGACGGACAGCATGAGGGTTCCTTATGGACTACGGAACCCCAAAACAGGCACCTGAAAGGATCTAGTTACGTCCCTAATAGGATCAAAAGTTCAGAGCCGCAAAGGATTTTTACAATGAATGGAAATTTTCTCAATACGTAGACAGGATAGTTGCAAATTGGGTTCAAAGCGGCCTCAATTTACATCATTATTAGAGATTCTTTGAAAATTTAGATTTTTGTAGAATGGCAACACTATTAGTACCTAAAGCTATGGAATAAGCAAGCCTAGAGCAAGTTAGTTTTAAACTCCACCAATAAAGTGTAGTAAGCTGCCGGCCGAGATAGGTACTTAAGTTTGTTCACGATACTTCAACGCCGGCCATGAATACATTAATTCACTCGCTTATCTCTTATATGACTTTTTCATGCAAATTTTAAAAGCTTTAAAAGCGTACTTTTATTAAATAACGCCAACAAAATGTGTTATTTAGTTAATCAGCTCACATAAAAGGATAGCCGTAGCCTTTTACTGCCAACCTTTGAAGCGAACAACTTGCATTTTTCCATTGAAACATATATGAGCGGGTGAAATAAATCGCGGGATGTGATTGCGACGTAAAGACAAAACGCTGTAAAATGTCCCGCCGAACATATTTTGTCAGAATCCACGGTTGCGCGTTTTACTATGCGGGCGGCTGTAAAGGGTGGCAGCTGTCTAGTAAAAAGTTTATACAAACGCGCCGGGTTTATTGGTTGTTCGTAACGCGGTGATCCGCGACCCGACACTCCTCGCAAATGACTTTCTCGTGGGTTGTAAGGAATAAATATAGCTAGAGGGATTCTGCGCTAGCAATCGGTTGAGGCAAGGAATAATCTTGTATACCTTTCTTTAACTGAACGTGTTCGCTTTCTTATCCTTTGCAAAAGTGAGAAGAAGCACGAAAGGTACGCTTTTGACGTGGGCTTGAGATGGAGTCATCATGATATTATAGAATTAGCCATTTAAGTGCCAAAATCTATCGCCTTGGCTCAAAACGGTGATGAATTTGCACGGTGTGATCACATAATGCAAAGCCTTTGCTCATGTTAGGGCCCGATGCATTCCACCACCGCCTACGCCACAACAGCCTATTTACGGTCCACTGTTTGTTTAATAGGGCATGACCAGTTATTGCTCCTGTAATTAGGCGCAACTGTCCTCTCCCTCCCCTATTAAAAAACGTTATATTCTTACTTGTTTTCTGTTATTTGTATAAGATGCGAATAAATACTACTACTACAGCCTATTTGAGTCCCACTGCTGGGCACAGGCCTTTTCTCATCACGATTAGTGTATGGGCTATAGTCCCCACGCGGGCCCAGTGCGGCAGGCTTCGTCATGATGTTTTCCTTCACCGAAAAGCTCAGTAGCTACGCCAAATAGCAGTGCTCGCACCGGTAAGGGGGAGAGAGAGTCGGTAAAATTACCAGCATTCAATCTTAGTCCTCGAGAACTTTCCGGCCCCATCGGCCATCAGTCCTGCGAGCAATGTGCCCCGCCCACTGCCACATTCTTCGGGCTATTTCGTCCGCGAACCGGTAGGCTAGCTGTCGGTAGGCCTCCAACAAGATGGAGTGACGACCTTGTAAATGCCGCTGGAACGCGGTGGATGCGAGAGGCACAGGACCGGACTGAGTGGCGTGCCTTGGGGGAGGCCTATATGTCGAGCAGTGGACGTCTTTCGGCTGAAATGATGATGGTCCTCGGGCAAAGTCCATTCCAAAATTTCGCATGTTCATTGGCCATAGTCGCTTACTATTATCTGGTGGCATGTGTAGAGATAAAATAATCTAGTTGTCTACAAGTACTTAATTGAATTATATTGATTAATTGAATTGGACACGGAGACTCGCTGGGCATCAGGATGATGTCTAGCTAATTAAGAAATCTATATCTCGCAGACTGGCCCTAATACTGCCCTGTCACTTTCCTAGTTAATAAATAAATAGACTTTTCTTGAAATTCATGTTATATGTTCGAGCCGACCGAGATCATTACTTTACAAGAGCTATCAAAAGACTAACTAACAAAAGCAACACAATTCTACGCTTATAAATACCTATTTTCGAAAGAAAATGTGTGAACTCACCGATTATACTCGGCCAGTCTCCACAGTACCTAATATAAACTTCAATTTTAACACACACACAATGAAATGAAATGAAAAAAATGAAAAGAAATGAAATAGTTTTATTTGCCATAAGTGTGGTAAACAAAGATCTCCATTTTAATTAGGAACACACACTTAGCTATCCTTAGCATGCAAAAGTTACAGAATAAAAGTAGTTAATAATTAATCAAGCGAGCACACTCACACACACACACACACTCGAGTTTAACGAATAAAGCTGCTTAATTTCCTGTAAGAGCTTGTAAGTACAGAGCGGCATACAAAGTTGAGGAAATAGGTGGCGAAACTACGAGCCGACAAAACTTACACCAAGTAATGGGAGAAAACTTTCAAGAAGTGAACATCCGCGTATGAAATATATGGTACTAACTAGAACAAGCATTATTTGCATGAAGTTTGAAAAGAACTTGAAAATACAATACTGTTTTAAGCATACATAGGTAGTAAGAATTTTTCAAGAGTTCTACTTAAAGATAACTAACATGTGTATCCTTTTAGCACAGAATATTTAATAGTACTCTTATTACGTACAGAATGTCCACGGAATCAACCGCCTGAATCTAGCCCGCGCGCAGCTCGCGCCGACCCAACACACCTTTTATCGTCGTCCGGAGATGGTGAGTGAATCGTTAGCCCGCGTGGTAGTACACACACATTTACAAGTGTACAGACGTCCTCGCACGCACACAGACGTCCTCGCACGCAAACATTGACACATTAGAATTGTGTTCGAAATCGTGTTTTTATAGGCCGTGTCCGCCGTGTGCTTTTAGTGTCTCATATGAGTCATATGAGCCATAGCCGTTTTATTATCCCCCATCCCCCAGGTTTCAAGCCCCTTTTTTATACCAATAGTATAGGCAAACGAGCGCATAGCCCACCTGATGGTAAGTGGTCACTGCGGCCCATGGACACCGAAATCCTATGATCCCCCATTAAGAAACCATAAGATCTCGAATGCGTTGCCTGCCCTGAGGCCTAAGATGGAATGCCTCTGTGCCAGAAATTTCACCGGCTGCCTTAACCCCCTACCGGAACACAACAGTGCGAGCACTCTCTGAGCACAGTACCTACTCTCTTTGAGAAAAACTTGTAACAACTTGAGTTACACTTCCGAAGTTGCTTAGAAATACCTTATACCTTTAGATATTAAATTATCATTATTATTAGGTTGACTGGAAGAGATCGCTGCTTAGCGATAAGTCCGCCTGTTGTTTACCTATTAGCTGCGTATTCCTTTTGTGTTTTCTGTGTTTTGTATATATGGTGTTCAATAAAGAGTATTGTTGTTGTTGTTGTTGTTGTTATCTTTGTTATTACTAGTATTTGGTAGGGAGACAGTAGATTAACCTAGATCGAATTGTCGCCTCCCCTATTAAAAAACGTTAATTCATACTTGTTTTCTGTTATTTGTATACTACAACTACAACTATTACAACAGCCTATTTAGGGCCCACTGCTGGGCACAGGCCTCCTCTCATCACGAGAGGGTTGGGCTATAATCCCCACGCGGGCCCAGTGCGGATTGGGGACTGACTTCACACACATCCTTGAATTACTTCGAAGATGCGTGCAGGTTTTCTCGAGATGTTTTCCTTCACCGAAAAGCTCAGTGGTAAATTCAAAGTGAATTTCGCACATAAGTAAATTTAGAGGTGCGAGCCGAAATCGAACCCCCGACCCTCTGCATGAGAGGCGGTAGGTCAAACCACTAGGCCACCACGGCTTCAATTTTGTATAAATAATAATAGTTTATTGTACTTTAATAAATACAGAGTTTGTTATGCTGTTAACAATAGATCTAAGACTAAGTAGGTACATAACAAAGACTAAACCCTACAACTACAGCCTATTTGCGTCCCACTGCTGGGCATAGGCCTCCCCTCAGCATGGGTTTGGGCTATAGTCCCCACGCGCGCCCAGTGCGGATTGGGGACTTCACACACATCTTTGAATTACTTCGCAGATGCGTGCAGGTTTCCTCACGATGTTTTCCTTCACCGAAAAACTCATGGTAAACTCAAATTGAAAGACTAAACCCTAATGATACAAATTCCTGGCCCTAAACTAGGATTATCCTGTATTTTAGAGAAGAAGTAAGGTAAACTTAGAATGACAACCATCAAACAAATCAGCGTACACCCGAAATAAGTGTTAAATGCGATAATAGATGTCGCTGTCTTAGGTAGCCTAGATACAATTTTAAACTGCTGTGCAGGCGAAGTATGAAAATTTGAACCTCCCTAGTTATTTCCGATGTACGCTGTATTGTAAAGAGTTTGACAGTCTTATATAATTACATTATTATTGAGGATATCCGCAGTAGAACTGGGGTCACCGACATAGCCCGAAGAATTGCGAACCTTAAGTGGCAGTGGGCGGGGCATATTGCTCGCAGGACTGATGGCCGATGGGGCCAGAAAGCCTCCAACAAGATGGAGTGACGACCTTGTAAACGTCGCGGGAACGCGGTGATGATGATTGTACTAAATACTCGCATATTTCCCTAAAATCAGAGACAATGTTACGAACTCTTTCTTTAATGTTTCAAAATTGCTGTGCATTCGATGCATACGACTTTGATTACCTGTCTAGGTTCATTGTTTTTCAGTGCTTCTTGTCATATAGGTGATTTTCCTTATGTAAATATTCCCATTTGATTATATTAAAGCAAATAAGGTAAATTATAACATTTTCATTACATTCCCATACAGTCCTCATCTCGTCCTTTTCATTGGTCCATCGCCCTCGTATTCAGTGCCTATTTCATTTACATACGTACATTTCATTTTCGTCTTTTCCTAATTTGTTTTGTTTACATTCACACATTTTCACGTAGTAGTTCATGATCACTCGTAGCAAAAGTAAAATAATGTCGGCCGATCCCGGCACCGACTCAGCAGCTCCACAGCCTCGCAACACCGTGTCGCAAGGCGTTAGGGCACCCAGTGAGCGCACTGGACAATCCAGATCTTCTCGTTCGTCGGCAACCGTCAAAGCGCAAAAAGCCGCGATAGAAGCGCTCGCCCTACGCCGCCGCCTCGAGCGTGAGCAAGAACTGGCCGCGCGTGAGCGCGAGCGTGAACGTGAGCTTGCGGCTTTGCAACAGCAGGTTGAACAGAGCGAGCTCCAAGCCGAGCTCGCGGCTATCGACGCCGACGCCGAGAGCAGCCACGCCGGGAGCCGCACTAGCCATCGCAGCTCGACACGGGTGAGCATAGACAGAACAAAGAAATGGGTAGAAAATCATAAAAATCTTGTTAATATAGAAGACATTGCAGTAGGATGTGAGCAACATTTTCCTGTTCCATCCCCCGGCTGTACGGTACCACCACCGATGGCCACGCGGGCAACTGCACTCTCTATTAACCCGAGAATTCAAGAAGCACAATCTCGAAATATTACTAAAGCGTCCGAGGCGGCCGGCGGCTGTACGCCCCCGCTCATTTCTACGGAGCTTCACCAACCAGTTCTTTTACAAGCAGTCGCTGACACGGCGGCAGCGGCGAAGGCGCTTGCCTCCGCCTCTAATGTAAAAAGAATGGAATTACCTCAGTTTTTCGGTAACACGCTTCAATGGTTACAATTTAAACGTACCTACAATGTTACTAAAGACACTTTTTCTCCTCTAGATAATATTAATCGCCTTCATAATGCGCTCCGCGGGCCCGCGCGTGATGCGGTCGCAGCCCTGTTGATGTCCACGGACGACCCCGAGGAGGTGATGCGTGCTCTTGAGGACAACTTTGCGCGCCCCGAGCTCATAGTCTACAAGGAGGTGAACTTATTGAAAAATCTCCCGCGCCTTGGCAACGACCTTAAGGAATTAGGTACACTAACAAACAAGGTGCGTAATTCTGTTGCTACTATTAAACTTCTCGACCATTTAGAATACTTGTCATCTCCTGAGTTGTTCCACGCGGTACTAGGGAAACTTAATCCCACCATGAAAATACGGTGGACAGATTTTGCGACACAGGATATGACGAGCCGTACTAAACTCGAAATTTTATCCGATTTTTTAAAACGAGAATTAGACCAACACATTCGGTTTGGTATGTCACCCGAATTTAGTGTGACACAGTTGCAACATAATTCTTTTGACAAAACTTCGAAACGTGAAAACATTCACAATGCCATTTTGCAGCAAAAACCTATACAAAAAGCTGGAATAAATAAAAAAACAGAGTGCGTATTTTGTAAAAAAGACCACAATATTAAAGAGTGTCCAAAATTTAAATCTTTATCTGTCGACGAGCGGTGGCAATGGTTACGTGAAGCCAAGGTTTGCTATAGATGTTTAAGGGCTAGTACTCATCAATGGAAAACATGCAAGGTCGACCCGTGCGGCATCGACGGCTGCTTCCTACGTCACAACGCGATTCTTCACAAACCGCCACCGACTCCGCTCGTCAACACCGTGTGTGAAAACGCAACAGAAAACGACACATGTTCAAATACAGTAGACAATGATACGCCTAGTGCTTTCAAACTTACCGACGAAAAAGTGATAGTGTCTACTACCTCTACAGGCGCACAAAAACCGAACACAATTTTAGCTCTTCGTCCTCGCGCTTATTTAAAGATCATACCCGTGACTGTATCGGGCCCTATTGGAACCTGTAATGTTTACGCACTTCTTGATGATGGGAGTACGGCGACACTTATAGATTCTAGTATAGCCTCACAGATAGGGGCGAGTGGGCCAAAACAGACTATTACGGTAAACGGTGTAGGTGGTCTAGAACGTCAGACTACAATTTCATATGTCGATTTTCAAATTAAGGGTAGGCACACACAAGAGTCTTTTTTGGTTAAAAACGCTCGATCCATGGATTCTTTGAGTCTGCGTCCACAATCAGTAAAACGTGAAACTATTGAGTCTATTTCACATCTGACAGATTTAGTTGACGTTTTAACATATGAGGACGTTACACCGACCATTTTAATAGGAGCTGAACATTGGCATTTGTCAATCAACCGTGACGTTCGTGTTGGTAGAAGGAACGAGCCTGTCGCTTGCTTAACAGCTCTCGGCTGGACATTATACGGAGTTGCTTCTAGCAAAACGAAGTTAATAGAATTTGTGAATCATACTTATACCGACCTAAATAAAGACGAAAATTTAGAACTATTAGTTAAAGAACAATACAAACTGGATTCTATAGGCATCTCTAAAGTCGAAACGTTACATAGCAAACAAGAGCAGCGCGCAGTCGACATTTTAGAAGCAACTGCTACGCGACTGCCCACTGGTCGTTTTCAGGTCGGCATGCCGTGGCGCGACGATATACAACGTGTCCCCGACAGCTACCCACAAGCAATGTCACGTTTTTTAACTTTAGAGCGACGAATGTGTAGAGAGCCTGAATTCGCTAAAGCATATACTGCCTTTATAGATAACATGATTTCAAAGGGTTATTCAGAGGAATGTGCACCAGAGAGTTACTACACGCGCCGTAACACGGAATCTGAATCTGACAGTTTACGTCTTTATCTCCCGCATTTTGGCGTGTATCACCCCCAGAAACGCAAAGTAAGAGTGGTTCACGACGCGGCGGCAAAGAATGAAGGTGTCAGCCTGAACTCTTTGCTGCTTTCGGGTCCTGATCTACTCCAACCACTCCTCAAGGTCCTGTTTCGTTTCCGGGAGGGTCGTGTTGGAATAACAGCGGATATCAAAGAGATGTTTCCCCAGGTCCGGGTCAGAGAGCAGGACAGGGATGCTCTTCGATATCTGTGGAGAACCGACAAAAGTCAAATGATTAAAGAATATAGGATGACGTCTGTCATTTTTGGCGCTTGTTGTAGCCCATTTATTGCACAATTTATAAAAAATAAAAATGCTATGGAGCACACGCAGTTATATCCGAAAGCCGTTGACGCCATTTTGTTCAGCCACTATATGGATGACTACATCGACTCACAAGATGGCGCTGACGAAACAGCACATCTAGCAGCGGATATCATTGCTGTGCACAACGCCGCCTGTTTCGAGATGCGCGGATGGATCTCCAATGAACCGGAGGCTTTAAAACTGGTTCCCGCAGACCTCAGAGCCGTTCGGCCATTGGAGATCGATCTTGGCGAAACTGCGAATAGCATCCGAGCTCTAGGAATAGCGTGGAATCCCACCTCAGACGCGTTGGGTTTTCGCACTGGCTTAAATGAAACTACTCCTAGTCCATTAACAAAACGAAAGGTGCTGTCACATGTTATGCGTGTGTACGATCCATTAGGCCTATTAGGACCTATAGTCGTAAAGGGGCGTATTTTATTTCAACAGACCTGGAGATCTAATATTGATTGGGACACCGAACTCCCAACTACCGAAGCATCAAAGTGGTTCGATTGGTTTCACGGCCTATCAAAAATTTGTTCACTTAAATTGCCTCGCTGGTATTGCAAGGCAAAAGACTCGGAGCCTTCCTACAGAGAATTACACATCCTTGCAGATGCGAGCGAGCTTGCTTACGCCTGCGTTGCCTATTGGCGCTTAGTTTACCCTGATGGCAGCGCCAAGCTCGCTCTTATCGCAAGTAAGGCCAGAGTATCGCCATTAAAACCAATATCGATCCCACGTTTGGAGCTTCAAGCCTGTTTGATAGCTTCCCGGCTCGCACTTGTCATTAAGGACAGCCATCGTAGAAAACCGGTGCGCACATATTTTTGGACAGATTCGATGACTGTCCTCCAATGGTTGCGCAGCGATACGCGCACGTTTAAACCCTTCGTTGCCCATCGTCTTGGCGAAATTTTAGAAAATTCTTCGGTGAAAGACTGGCGATGGGTACCGACGGACTTGAATGTCGCTGATGACGCTACTAGAATGCGTCCAATTAATTTGGACTCTTCACACAGATGGTTTTGTGGACCGTCCTTCCTTTCAAAGTCCCCAGAGGACTGGCCTATAGAGCCACTTAATGTCGCACCAGTTCGCGACGAACTTAAATGTCAACCGAACGAGTTGGTGGGACTGACTTCTGTCAACTCGATTTTACCTACTCCGGTCACACCGAATTTTGCCCATTTCAGCGACTGGCTTCGTTTATTACGTGCCACAGCCCGGGTACTTCAAGCTGCGGCAATTTTTGCAAATACTTTGGCCTTTGTTCGAAATTCAAACACGAATCGCGCTATCACTCGGTCACGCACACACAGTCCTTCAACGTCCACCACTCTCAAACCTTTGAACGCCGATCTAATGCAAGCCGCTGAAAGGCACATTTTGCAACAAATGCAACTGGAGAGCTTCGCTCAAGAAATCCACTGTATCGTAAACTCAAAACCGATACCTCCAAGCAGTCGTCTCATCAAGCTATCGCCCTCTCTGGGACAAGATAACCTTTTACACCTGGCTGGACGGATTAAGGCCGTAGAAGGCATCGACCCCGAATCACGTTTCCCTATCCTGCTTGATGGCCGTCACCCAGTAGCACGGTTATTGGTACAGCACTACCACCGACGAGCGGGCCATGCCAACCACGAATCAGTCATAAATGAAGTAAGACAGAGATTCTGGCTCTTGAAGCTTCGAGACACGGTCCGATCAGTAGCCAATCAGTGCCTCATTTGCAAGATACGAAAATCTACACCAATGAATCCCACTACTGGAGATCTGCCACCACAAAGATTGGCTCATCATAAGCGACCGTTCACCTTTACGGGCCTTGATTATTTTGGACCTGTGAATGTAACTGTAGGACGGCGCCATGAAAAGCGTTATGTGGCTCTATTCACATGCCTTACTACTAGAGCCTTACACCTAGAATTGGTACACAGCCTCTCATCAGACTCCGCAATTATGGCTCTTAGAAGATTTTTTGCCCGGCGAGGAATTCCCAATACAATTTACTCGGATAACGGAACGGCTTTCGTCGGTGCGAATCGTCTCCTTCGTGAATTTTATTCTGCTGATATTCAAGAGTTAGCGGCTACAAAGGGAATCAAATGGAGCTTTATTCCGGCTTCCGCGCCTACGTTTGGAGGAAGCTGGGAACGCTTAGTCAGAACTGTCAAAGTAGCTCTGAAAGCCACACTAAACGAAAGATTCCCTAAAGAAGAAACGCTTATAACTCTATTGATGGAGGCGGAGGCAATAACAAACTCACGCCCACTGACGCACGTCTCCACAGACCCGGAAGATCCGACAACCCTAACACCTTTTCATTTTCTCATCGGGTCTTCGTCAAACCAAACTCTGCCATCAACTTTGGAAGACCATGACCTTATCGGCCGCTCAGAATGGAAGAAGGCCTTAAAACTTTCAGATCACTTTTGGAATCGCTGGGTGCGCGAAGTGCTACCGATGCTGCAAACTCGGACGTTTACAAAAGGTGATCGGGGGCAGGACCTCCAGATAGGAGACGTTGTTATTATAGTGGACGAAACGCTGCCACGGGGCACTTGGCCACGAGGCCGTATTGTCCAGATGTTCCCCGGAAAAGATGGTGTGAACAGGGTGGTAGACGTTGCGACAGCCGGAGGCACTTTGCGCCGGCCGCTCAAAAAATTAGTTAAGCTTTTTAAATATAGATAGTGAAGTTTTTTATACACTTTGTCAGTTAGTGCATTGCTGCACGAGGGGCAGGATGTTACGAACTCTTTCTTTAATGTTTCAAAATTGCTGTGCATTCGATGCATACGACTTTGATTACCTGTCTAGGTTCATTGTTTTTCAGTGCTTCTTGTCATATAGGTGATTTTCCTTATGTAAATATTCCCATTTGATTATATTAAAGCAAATAAGGTAAATTATAACATTTTCATTACATTCCCATACAGTCCTCATCTCGTCCTTTTCAGACAATATAATTATATCATCATCATCATCATTTCAGCCGATAGACGTCCACTGCTGGACATAGGCCTCCCCCAAGGCGCGCCACTCAGACCGGTCCTGTGCCACTCGCATCCACCGCGTTCCCGCGACGTTTACAAGGTCGTCACTCCATCTTGTTGGAGGATTTAGTAAAATGTCCCAGTCACGGCTTTTTCGTTTCTGATGCTTACCTACATGCATTTCCGTGGACGGGTCTTCCACACAAACGCATAAAAATCTGTGGCACCTTTACTAAACACTCCCACAAATACTTTTAACATAATGGAAGTTGATAGAATCAGGTGTTACTTTGCGGAAATCCATAACGAGCTATGCGTTTTTCCGGGATAAAAAGTAACCTATGTCCTTTCCCGGGACCCAAACCATCTCCATGCCAAATTTCATCTCAATCGGTGCAGGAGTT
Source organism: Aethes cnicana (assembly GCA_963971205.1). Taxonomy (NCBI): domain Eukaryota; kingdom Metazoa; phylum Arthropoda; class Insecta; order Lepidoptera; family Tortricidae; genus Aethes; species Aethes cnicana. The sequence continues at coordinate 2,339,463 of OZ020286.1, forward strand.
GAAGCGTGAAGAGGTAACAGACAGACAGAGTTACTATCGCATTTGTAATATTAATCAATTAATATGGATATTTTAGCCATGTAAAGGAAATCCACCTCCGAAATAGCACTACTTGGCCCACATTACTATTCTCAAGAGGCACAGAATTTACGACTGCCAAGTTTCTGAAGAACTAAGAACAAAACTTGAGTAACAGCAAACAATATGAAAACTTACTTATTCCCAAACTAAACTGAAGTGTGCCGGAGCAAAGGCAAACAAAATTGGAACTACCAGGAACTTTAATCAGCCTGTAAAAGGCCCATTACCAGAGCACCTGTAATTTTCATGGATATCGATTGTGTAATAATTTTAGAGGTTTTAAAGTCAGTTTCCAGCGGCCTAAAAGAATTAGCCAAATACGTAGGTAGGTTTTGGTCTGGATTGATGCTAATACAAAAAAACTTTGGCGATTCATTTTATTTACCTACATAAATAGAAGATGATAATCAGTTATGTAGAGAGAGAGTCTCAATACCCTCAATGTAAACACATATAGTCATCAAGCGATAACAATCTAAAAATATTTGCTTATTTACCTGTTCTAAACAAAAAGATTAATTAAATAACGCTATCAATATAAAGTAACTTGACCTTCAAACACGATCCATATCATGATCTCCAGTCTCCACTAACCACGAGTACGTACAGTCACAGTCATTTATACCTTGATATAACAATTATGTACAACAGTTACATTATCAATGACCTCAATTGTACCAAAACGCTCCACGTGTTAGTCAGAATCAGGTTTACCTCCTTAGGGATAGGTAACTTGTTTTCTTCCCAATATAATATTTTACTTTTACCGCATTGCGTTTCTAAAAACAGTACCTAGTTCAAGACGTTAGGGTTATTACAATACATTACAATGCAATATACTTTACGTCACCCTTGGCCGTAAAGTGGAATTTTCTGCCCGCTACGCGTAGAGAAAATCTCACTTCTTGGCCAAGGCAAGACGTAAAACTTTTGACAAACCACGGGCGGTAATTCGTAAAGCCCCAGATCGCATATTTATGTCCCTCACCTTCGGTTCGGGCCACAGAAACCTGCGATCTGGGACATTTACGAATTCACCACCCTAGGTCTGTAATGTACTATTATAGAACACCACACATCCAAGGAACAGTACAGACATAATGTAATTACACAAAAGGTATGGCATACGGCAGGCGGTCTTCTCGCTTAATAGCAATCTCTACCAGTTATTCTTAGTTTATTCAAGTTTCTAGAGTTTCTCTCATACTACACTCAAAATCTCCAGTTCCATTTGTTTTTGAGCTGCACTGTGCAAACAACCACCAGTAAGTTTGGCCCAAAGATTTGTTCTTGTGTATGTTAGTACTATACTATCCTGCGGGGTAAAGTTGACGGAACTTCTACGACTAGCGAAAAGCGATCGAGAATACATAGTAGTCTTTTTTTTCTTCTAGACAGCTCCTGACTTACTACAATAGTCGTATGTTATTTCCCACTGCTGGGCTCATGCCTCTTCTCATCACAAAAATATCTAGCTTAGGACATCTACTACTCATTCATAACTAGTGTTTAGGAATATCTTGGCATATCTGTGCAGGTTATCTTTTGCTTTTTTTCTAGCACCAGTAAATTGCAGAGCCTGGTATTTGTTATTATTATTATTATAAGCAAACATTTGACTACGATCTCACCTGATGGTAAGTGACGATGCGGTCGAAGGTGATACATGCTTACTTAGATAGTATCTGTTCACTCTCGACTTGAAAAGATCCAAGTTATACTTAACTATCGGGGAAGAGACCGGCTGGTAGAGAATTCCACTCCTTAGCTGTTCGCATGATGAAGCATGAAGCGAAGCGCTTCGTGCGCGCTGGAGGAATATCTACAACATAAGGATGGAATCCAAGAACACGCCTAGTCCCGTAGTGACGAAATGGGGATGGTTTCAACTAAGAGACCCAGTTTCTTAGTTCCTGGGTTGGCTGGGCTGAAGGTGAAGTCTGTTGCATAGCAGCCTCAGCCTTCCCGACATTAGTGACCACCTCTTCAATTCCGGGTACGCATTGGTGATGGGACTGACATTGCAAATTTCTAAAGGCGATAATGACCACTTTTCGCACTTTACTGCATACCAACGTATGAAGCATCACCGTTTCAGCCAAAAGATGACCACTGTTGGAGATAGGCCTCTCCCAATGCCACTTTTACCAGTCTATGCTACTCGCTTCCACTCGATCCTTACGAGGCGGGTCTTCACAAGGTCGTCGCTCCATCTTGTTGAAGGCCTGCCGAGAGCTCGTCTCCCTGTTCGCGGATGCCACTTGAGAACTATCAGTTCTTCGAGCAATGTACCCCGCCCACTGTGACTAAAGGTTTACAATTCTTCGAGCTTTGTCGATGATCCTTTTTTCATGTTGGGAAAAACGCCACCAGCACGGGGAGCGTTTAGATGCGCATAGCTTTATTGGTGACCCTGGTTCTACAGCGGATTCATTTCTGATTCTATCTCACAATGAAATGCTCCATTGCCTTCTGAGTGGCCTTGAGTCTTCTTATGAGGCTCATGTTTATTTTATCTTATTTAAATAAAGCGAAACGCTTCAGCCCGTCTTTTAGAGTACCTACCGCGGCCGCGCGATGCTGGCGTGAAGTTTGCATAAGAGTCACGCTCGAATCAACGGTGTAGCTGGCACAAACACGCATATGTACGATCCACTTCGTTTTTTAAATATTCTAACGGTTTACGAATAAATTAAGAATATTTTGGGGTTTCTAGTGTTTTGCTCAAGCAGACCATTGGCACTAGGTAGGTATATAGGTACTGGATTATCAACAGAGGAATACCTTGAGGGAGGACTAATATTCTACATCTTTTGGCGGACACGATGATGATGTTGATGAATGATATACCCATGTAAATGCATTAACCTTGACTATAATACCTTGAAAGAATAATTAAAATATACAGGACAATAACAATTCCTACCACACAATACCTCCTATACACAATTCCTTTATAATATTTATTATGAATTAGTTGTCCGGTGAACTTCGTATCACCATGGGTTCCTATACAAAGTTATTCTTCTTTTTTTGAGCTGTTCCTTTAGATTTTCCTCGATATTTTCTCTTTCTTAACCTTCCCTGACCCAGATTGGCGAGAGCTTGCACAAAATAGAAGAGAGTGGCGAAAAAGAGGGGAGGCCTTTGCCCAGTAATGGGACACTTTATAGGCTATAATAATAAAAAAAACCTTCCCCGAATCACAGGAAATAAAACCAAAAAAAAGACCAGCCAAATTGGTCCAGCAGCTCTCGAGCCTTATTAGCCAGACTAACACATGGCAATTCATTTTTATATATAAGGAAGATATAGATTACCTTATAAATACTTAAGCTCTGACCAATAAATACTCGGTATACTTTTGGTAAATTTCTTAAATTAAAAGTAAATTACTTATCATATAAGTACCTACCTGTTAGTTCGAAATCTGATTATCAGAATGGCATGTAAATCGGCTATATGAATAATCAATGAGTATGAGTACATTCGATTTGTCTAAAATAACAACTTACATCCAGTGTAACCGAATGTCTTAATTATCATTATTACATTCAGAAATTAACATGACAAAAGAAACTCAGCCTTTGTCAGCATAATCCTCCACGTCAGGCCAAATTTATACCCTTTACTTTATGAGATAACGGCGTAATTACTAGCTACTTTCTTCTTCAGCTGAAGAAAAAGTTTTTTCGACTTCAAAATGAGCAAAAATTTATTCATTCAGTAAATTTGCCGTATCTGAACTCTTTATCGTCAGTTTTGATTTGATTCTACTAGTGTTCCGGGTGGAAGAAAAAGTAAAAGCGCGATGAGAAAGAAGATCGAGCAAACAAAATAAAAAAAAAACGAGGTCCACCTTAGTTTTGCTCACCAGTTGGCGCCGCTGTCGTGTGAGGTCTATGGATGACAAAGTTTGTCATTAACCTGAAACAGTGTCATTGATATTAGAAGTTTCGTAGTGTTGCCAATTAAGCAATATAATACTTATGCTAAATTGGCAACACTTCATGCGATACAAACGCCTCTAGGGGCTAATTTGCACAATATTACTTAGCCCTCATTCAGAGAATTTACAAATAAATATTTTTTTAAGGAATTCAATAGACTAGAACATTTATCAGCAGAATAATGTAGGGAAGCCGTGGTGGCCTAGTGGTTTGACCTACCGCCTCTCATGCCGAGGGTCGAGGGTTCGATTCCGGCTCGCCCCTCTAAGTTCACATACATACATACATACATAATATCACGCCTTTTTCCCATAGGGGTAGGCAGAGACCACTTCTTTCCATTTGCTACGACTCTTGCATACTTCTCTCGCTTCTTCAACTTTCATCCCGCTCCGCATACATGCTCGTCGGTTTAAAGTACTTTTGACCTGGCCTTTAATCAGATTGTCCTGAATTTGATCCAAGAACATTCGCCTCGGTCTTCCTCTTCCAGCACCTCCATTCACACTAGCCATATAAATACTTTTTGTCAGTCTTCTCTCATTCATCCTTTCCATATGACCAAACCAATATAGCATACCTTTTTCTATTTTTGTCACTACATCCTCTTTCACACCACACCGCACGAAAGTCTAAGTTCACGTATGTGCGAAATTCAATTTGAATTTACCACTGAGCTTTTCGGTAAAGGAAAACATCGTGACGAAACCTGCATGCATCTGCAAAGTAATTGAAAGATGTGTGTGAAGTCCCCAATCCACATTGGGCCCGAGTGGGGACTATAGCCTATAGCCCGAGCAAGCCGGAATCGAACCCCGACACTCTGCATGAGAGGCGGTAGGTCGAACCGCTAGGCCACCACGGCTTCCCTACATTATTAATTTACGGCTTTTCATACACAGTACCTAACTTAATTTTGTCTACCGCAATATTTATAAATTCAGTTATCTAAGGCGAATTCAAATAATAGTAGCTCTCTTTTAAATTCTCGGAATATTCAGAGTCATTAGAAGGAAATTTTGAAGGATCTTGATTAAATTATTTTAGGATGAAGTGGGCCGAAATATTTTGCGAGATCTGATGTTTGGATTTAATACTTAATTATTACCTAAGCTAAAATAATTAATAGGTAGTAAATACAGCCGTGAAAAGCGATCTTGTATTTTTTTCTGCGACTTTATTATTTACTAGTCGTCTCCCGCGGTATAACCCCACATTAAACTTTAAAAATAAAATAGTACATTTTGATGCAAGTGCGAAAATTTGTCATTTTATCGCGAGTCCCTAGTTATATTGGCGCGAGCGAAAGCGAGCGTTAACATGAGGGACTAGTGAAAATGACAATTTTGCACGTGTATGAAACGACATTTTTAATACATTAAAAAACGAACAAGATGAAGTTCAAAGAAAATTACGCACTAGTGCGCTAAAAACTTTAGTTACGCATAGGTGTCAAATACAAAAAGCGCTCTTCGAACGAGACAATGACAAACTTTTCTCACGCTAAACAGGTAGGCATCGAAAATTTTACTTTTTGAGGACTGTATTAAAAAAGGCTTTTTTGAATACTCACATTTTAATTCGCCACTTTCACGCTAAAGTTTCTGTTTTCATTTATCTACTGAGTTGCCAGAATAGTTTCAAATCTAAACTACAGTTGCGCTGCCAACACTGATCAAACAGAAATCATACGCTTCTGAATTAGTTATTTCAGCTATCACGAAGTTTGGTAGGTATTTGGAGAGAGTAATCCCGTAAATTGCAGGCATTTTCGAACAATGTTTCCAAGTAAACATGATACAAATCAGTAACATTTTGGCCGAACTTAATTATTAAAACAATTTCAGCAAAATTCCATGTCGATTCCCATTCAATTAGCAGTAGAAATTATTAAACACAAAGCCTTTATATTGCGAAACATTAGGTGTTCAGTTAGTCTACAGTGAATAGGAATCTTCTGGATAAGCGTGTTCCACCATGGACCCTATCATCACTTTTCATCCGGTGTGATCAGGGTCAAACGCAAGCCCATTCAAAATGAAAAAAACCGGCTAAGTGCGTGTCGGGCCACGCGCAAAGTATAGGGTTCCGAAGTTGAAGATGCCCACAGTACCTTTCTAAGTTATTTAGCATCTAGCTAGCCTGTGGTATGACGTGCCCGCCCGACGCCCCTGCCGGTCGAGAAAAATCATCATCATAAGTTGGTCGACTATTACTCGAAAGTGTGTATAGCCTACTTAGCTGTGATAGTTTTCCTTTCAACTACGTTATATATGCCATAACTATGATTCATCAAATCATTCAAACGCATCACTTAATCAAAAAATGGTTTTAGCAAACCTACAATATTTTTTTAATACCTATTCAACGATATGCCGCACCATGGGGGTAAAAAAAATTTACATCCCCACTTTATGAGTAGGGGAGGTACCCTATAAAAAAATATATTTCAAGATTTTATTGTACCACTTTGTCAGCGTAAGTAATATGTATATTCATGCCAAATTACAGCTTTCTAGACCTAAGCATCTTCGAGCAATAGTGCGGACAGACGGACGGACGGACGGACGGACATGGCGAAACTATAAGGGTTCCTTGTGGACTTCGGAACCCTAAAAAAAGCCCGATTTCGGAGCAAATTGGCTATGACAGACGGACGGAAAAACACTGAAGTGATCCTGTAAGGGTTCCGTTTTTAACTTTTGAGGTTCGGAACCCTAAAAAATACAGCAGGTAAGTAGTACTTAGTTGTTATATTATATAGGTACCGGTTGTCATGTTAATGAATTTAGGAGTAGGGCTCAAGGACCGACGATAGTTTATGGGGCGTAAGCCGATCTCGGAACAATAGGGTCCTTCGCGCGGCGTAAGCTCTCAAATGGGAAAACTATTAATTATTCTTGATATTGTTGGGCACTCAAATATGAATGATGGTCCATCCAGCTTATTTAACTTTTCCTTCCACGCTACCTTTTGAAGAACAATTGGTTTTGGGTTCATTTTCCTTACACACACAAGAGTTGTGTTAAAAGCTTAACTTTTGTATCTGTGTGTCAGTCTGTTTTTGTCTGATTAACATTTAGTTTTTTTTTTGTTAGGTGAATTAATCGAGACTGTTCTTAGCAATTTCTGACGAAAATGAATTTAGCTGTTTGTAAATTATTGCCTCTTTTTTGATATCGTAATATCATCGTCGTCATCATCGTTCTCGATGTTTGTTGAAATTTTCAATTTAGGTAGTATTGAAAAAGGTATTATTACTTTAAAATATTTATTCTAGTAGTCTATTACCTATAGTATTCATCCTGGTAATATAATGCAACATACATTTATCCCAACCTTTTATTTATTTATTTAACCTCATCGTTGACTGAGCATGGAAAATATCTGTAGTATTTTCCAATAGCAAAAAAAATAATATGCCTTGAACTTTAAATAATACATGAAGTAAACATACTTAGGTACCCATTAATATTCATATACAATCAGACAGATGCCACAGGGAACGCGAATTTAATGTAATAAATAATGTGGGTCAAATATTATCCCAAAAACGACATTGGCATCCTTCGGCATTCAATTCCAAATTCATAGGCCAATTAAAAACTCTAAATTCCAATTAAGTGAGTACTTTGCTTTCAAGTTACGTACCAAACGCGGGAATAATCAAATTGAGATAGAATTACAGTTAAAGTTCAAATTTGAATAATTGAATCCTCCGCCGCATCTCCAGTTAAAGAGATTAAATGTTGCTACAAAGCACAATTTAATTGACTTAACAACTCACGACTTACGTTTCTAGAAGTTTCGATCAGTCAAAGGTTTGCGGGCCCTCCAGGGTATTTCATTAATTAAAAAGTTATACGGGAAATATTGGGGTTTCTCTGTTTTTTTGAAATGGTTTCATGAGGACAGTACGAGTAAAGTTTTGCAATGAGGTGAAGTTGGTTTTTGGTTCTTTGGTTGTAGATTTTAGATCTCGTTAGAACGACCTGTTTTTTTTTGTATGACCAGTATCAATACAAATCATCTACAACTTTATGCATATTTTTTCATTTCATTCTTCATTCGTTCGTTAATTTTTCATTTTTATTTTACAAGGGGCCCGTGGAAAATCTTTCTTAATATGTTGTGAATTTTATGGTTTTGTTTGTTTGACTCATTAAAACTATCTGCTATTTCGTTCGCTTCAAATCTCAGATCCTCTGTATAAAAGATACCAAGGTATAAAAGGTCGGCTTCCTACCAGAGCTCGTTAGGGAAGCAGCACACGATGTAACAAAAAATGCTATTAATTCCAATTACATTGCAAACGGATGAAGGCACAGCGTTTCCCGTTCTATAAATAGAGATTCGGTTTCGCCGGATAATGGACTGAAATCACTTTATAAACACACGCGTAATCCCTTATTACAATTCTCGAACAGGGCCAAGTAGAAACGTTTATTTACTTGCAAATTGGAGAAAAAAGCGAAAAGGTATTTTTGAAATTATTTTAAGAGTAGGTACTGAGTGAAAAAATAAAAGCTAGTCAAAATGCCTACTACCTATACCTTTTTTACGTCATTGGTACAGGCAAACGAGCGTACAGCCCACCTGATGGTAAGTGGTCACTTCAGCCCATGGACACTGAAATCCTATGATCCCGTAGTTTATACCTAGTCATGCCTTGAATAACTCTTCAGATCAAGGCCAAGGTTCCAACTTCAATCAATTGACGAGCAAAATCCTTTTCTCAAACATGCAATGAAATATTGATATTATGTTCTTCTTATTAGCCTGGGAAGTATCACGTTTCAGGCCCGGCTAGACAATTGGTCTATAATGAAATTTCATACAAACGTTGCAGACCTAGGCCGGCAACTCACTTTTTTTAATTTTCATTTGATTTGTGACACAGCATCTTGGCATTCCGCCATTTAAAAAAAGCTACAAGCAATATTTACTCTATGGTTCGCCATGACATTCTGCCAATACAGCTATTAAAAAAACATGAACCATATTTGCTACATAGGTATCGCAGTTTTATTTATGTAAAAAAGACAAAATACTGGGTGCTCGTGAGCATTGCGAGAGATTTTAACTACTAATTCCTGAGGTTATAAGAAGTAATAAATTTTATATGAACTTAGGTCGAAACACGTTTTTTTATTATTATTATTTTCATACATAATAATTGCTAACGTACTATAAACGTGCCTTTGGAAATGGAAATATCTCGATACCCGAGCCGAATTTAGCCGAAGTTAATTAAGATTTTTAACTTAAAATATGGTCAGGAACATGCTGTTAAAATCTCTCGCAATGCTCACGAGCACCATGTATATTATAAAATATTATTGTATTTATTTATTTTATTGCATGTTTGAGAAAAGCACTATACCTACATACATCGGCGGGGAACGGAAGTTGTCGCTGCAACGTCCTCCTTCCCGGCCTCTGTAGTAATGTACTATTACAGGTCTGCAATTATCCCGAATCCCTGAACGTGTAAACTGACACGCCATCCATCTTTCTTTGTAGCCGCAGGTGACAGGCGCGCCATTCAACGCGTGAAAAGGAACCGATGCTACCTACCCTATGTCTAACCTACTAATGATTTTTAGTCGCAAAGGAAGCATACCGTGGAGAGTAATAGTTACACAATTAATCCAGTGAGTTTAATGAGTTTGACTTTTTCTGCGACTGCAAATTAACCAAAGTTAAAAATATTCATATTCATTCATATTAATTTAATCCTTTGCAACCATGGTATTTATTAAATGTTACAAATTCCACCTAAGAGCGCATTAAAAGAATTATAGATGCATTAACAGACATTTTTAATTTCATTTCGTAAATAATATCTAGTTGTTTATATAAAATGATAAAGTAATTTATCTCTTGGAGATGATTTACAGCCGGATAGTTCTCGAGTGGCGCCCGCGAACCGGGAGACGAGCTGTCGGTAGGCCTCCAACAAGATGGAGCGACGACCTCGTGAAGGTCGCAGGAAACCGGTGGAAGCAAGTAGCACAGGACCAGTCTGAGTGGCGAGCCTTGGGGGAGGCCTATGTCCAGCAGTGGACGTCTTTTGGCTGAAATGATGATGATGAGATGATTTACGTATCGCTAGTAGATCCTTGTTAGAAGAAACAGAGCATTAGCATCAGCAATAATTCATAACAGAGTGTGAATGAAAATCCTTTAGGAAAACCGAAATCCACCTGAAGAATGATAAATTGCAAAGACAAATGTACACCGTTACAAATCCTTTTAAGCACAGAAGTTGGGCGATTATTCTTTAGCCGGGGGATTCGTAATAATTACAATAATTCCCAAGTTGATAATCGATCCGTGTCCGTTTTATAAAGGGCTAAGATTAATTACATTTAATAGACTTAAATATGGAACTGGGTGAGACTATATTCTTCTTCTTATTATCTAGATCCCACTGCTGGGCAAAGGCCTCCCCTCCTCTCTTCCACTCCTCACTGGCAAAGACTATATTAGCTTGTAATAATTGCGACTCTACGCTGAGCCAATTCCTGCATTTTCAAAATTTTGTGAAGTCTACGAAACAATCCGTGATTACTTTTTAATAGAAACAACACCATCCGGCTGATATTGACCTGATCTATATATAGCTGGCGAAATGATTAGAAAATCTTACATTAGGCCGTTGTTGAAAAAAATATAACATCTCAAAGCGTGATACTTCGAATTTTTTGGTATGTTGAATGGAGTAGTTATTACATTTTATTTTATCATAATTCTATAAATTTCACTACAGTACCTATCTAGGGGACCGAGTTTTACTCGGGTGAATATAACTGAAAAAATGGTTTTTAAAGTTTAAGACCTATCCAGATTGATAAGATTGATAAGTCGTCCCCGCGTTAACCAACCCACGTATTTCAAACCAGTGGTGCCCCAAGAATTCGTCTGCGTGGAGTATAATTATGAGCGGGTATCGTAAAAAAAGTTATAGTTAAAAGTTCATATGTAGCTCCAAATAATGCTCTTTCTACATTTGAAAACTGCATTCAAATCGGTTCAGTAGTTCCGGAGATTAACTCTTACAAACAGTCAGATAGAAAGAAAGAGACAGAAAAAATAGCCTTTTATTATAGCATCGATTTCGATCATTTCACACGTTAGAGCCGTTTCTGAAATAGTTCTCGAAAAAATGTAGACGGTTAACTCCTTTATAGTAGGTACTTATATCTATGTATTATACTGTACGTAAATATAGTTGTAACACATTAATTTAGGGCGTATTTAATAAGGCGGACGTATTACATTTTATTTTTATTTCACGTAACCTTAAGTCTTTTCTATGGACTTGTCATAGAAGCAAAAGTTCGTCGAAGGCAGGTAAGTACTAAATAACTTTTTATGAGATGGAGCTGCTGCGGTACATACTCACCTATCTCTAGGTTTGCGTGCGAGGACGTCTGTACACTTGTAAATGTGCGTGTACCAGCGGGCCAACGATTCACTCACCATCTCCGGATGATGGTAAGGCGAATTGGGTGCCAGTCGCGCTCGGGCTAGATTCGGGCGAATGATTCCGTGGCAATTCTGTACGTAGTAGATACTATTAAATATTCTGTGCTCTAGGGTAGGTAAGGAATGTACCAATAGATTACCTCACATTTTTGTAATATGACTTGTACTCGCAATTCGCCATAATCCGAGACGTTCCATTCATTCTATCCGCGGCCGTAAAGGATAATGTGACAGGTTAAATCTCGCTAAGCCGAGATCTGGCGTTGCCGTGGAATCCGCGATTTGTTCGCCGAATCGGCTTACCTGGCTTGCTTTTGCTTAGCGAGCTAACCAACCCCGTGTAACTTCGATAGACAGAGGTTGTTTTAAAATCTTCAGGGTTTTAGTGGGGAATCTAACACTGACGTTATTAAGGTCACCTAATAACCACCGCCACGGCCTACGTCCCACTGATGGGCACAGAGGCCTCCTTTCATCACGAGAGGCTATATACCTAGTCCCCACGCGGGCCCTGTTTGGATTGTATACTTAAATTACTTCGCAGACGATGTTTTCTCTCACCAAAAAGCTCGGTGGTAAACTCAAATTGATTTTCGCACATAAGTAAACTGGTCGCACTAAGTTTTTAACCGACTTCAAAAAAAGGAGGAGGTTCTCAATTCGTCGGAATCTTTTAATTTTTTACTTTTTTTTATGTATGTTCACCAAAAATAAATAGAAAACGTGAACCGACTTCGATGATTCTTTTTTTTCGAAAGGTGGTACTTTCAAGTTGGTCCCATATTAATTTGGTTCAGTTCTGATGATGGGATCCATGATAAAATGAGGGAACTCCTCGAAATTTGCTAGCACGTAGATGATTTTGGTGTCAATTTCGAGGACTTCAGAGTTGTACTTCTATAGTAATGTTTAAAAACAAAAGCCGAAAAAAAAAATTAATTAAAAAAATAAAAACCGCCTTCGAACTCCGACAGACTGCGAAGTCGGTGTCAAGTGAACCGACCCAAAGAAATGATAATCATATAGTGAACTTGACATTGACATCGCAGTCTATCGGAGTTAGAAGGCAGATTTTTTTTTTTTATTAAAAAATTCTTTAACGTGCAATCAAGCTCAAATAAATGGTGTGTGACCAAACTAAACACAACATTTGATTGTTACATTGTCGTGTTCCTTCTTGCCAATATCATGCGAACCATTCAATAGAACACATTGAATTTCTTCTTATCTCAAAACCCCTTGGTATATTCATACTTAGAAATCTTTAGAGCGAACAAGGTTATTTCCATTAGATTTACCTAATCAGTTGAGAAGTTCGTAGTTCCGTATCATTTGACTTCTAACTTCGACCAACGAGAACTGCTAATGAAGGCTACAGGAAACTTTTTAAAACCGCTCCGCAAACTTTAAACTGACTTCAGAATAGTTACGCTGGTACCAAGAATTTTATTTGATTTTTAAGATGTCTTGATAACATAGTACAGAAATTTAAAGTGAAACCTTCACTTTAATTTCATGCAAGTTAACTACTCGTATCATAAATTCCCTATCTACGCAAGTTATTTCAAAAGTCTATAAACTCCATTACGGTTTAAAATAAAATTCTACCAATAAACGACGTGTTAAATAAGTGTCCAGATGTGGCCAATTTGCTGCATAAATTTATCGTAGGTATATTGTATTTTGTCTAGGTAAACTTATTTGAATTTCAGTTGTCTGGAAAGCTCTTATTAACTTTTTTGTAATAACCATTTCTATGTTTGTAAAGAGATGATCACAGAGATTTCGTATAAAACACAAGAACTGCATGTAACCTACCTAATCTGTTAAGCATGCCTTCCTTATCCGAGGATCTCCCTCTAGTGGGAATTCTCCATAAACCTATTTTGTTTTCTTGTGACCTCAAATGAGGCTGGCATAGTCACTTAGGTAAGTGTACTTAAGCCTCTATAAACATTTCTTGATTAAAAAAAACCTACCTGTGTAACACAAAGAAACAAACGATTAGGTAATAGAACGTTTCAGTGGGTATCACTAGTCCAAAGACTCCAAACTAACTTTGAGCTAAGGTTTGAAAACTATTGGGAAATTCATCTATTGCCAGCAATTCAGCTCGAGTTATGGATGTCAGTTAAATTGGAATAGTATACTGAATTATTGATAAAGCCACCGGTGAATTACATTGTGATTGGCGCTCATTTGATTAAACAATGTTTTAAGTGTGTAGTTCAACGCATTTGAAAACTGTAGGTATTTATCCTCTACATCACGGCTAGTAATATTGTGATTATCATTTCAGCCGAAAGATGTCCACTGCTGGCTGGACATAGGCCTCTCCCAAGGCTCGCCACTCAGACCGGTCCTGTGCTACTTGCTTCCACCGGTTTCCCGCGACCATAAAATGTTTACAGATTTCGTGCCTCACATGACATATCGAGCACATTGGAAATGAACCTACGGAATTGAAAAATGTGAAAATGTCGTTCTGACTTTTTGTCTTCTTTCAAAAAGGTCAGGCTACAGGGCAAACCCTTAACCCGATCGTCTTTGTTTTAGGCTCAAATTATAGCTGACTAAATTGCCCAGAGGTGTTTTGCACGAAAAGACATTTCCAATGTCAAAAATCAAATCAAAATTATGGCTGCGTTCCGAATTGCGCTCAGAGCGCTCACAGCACTGCATCCTTTTTCCTCTTGAAAGTCGACTCCTAAGAGGAAAATGGATGCAAGGTGCTGTGAGCGCTTTGAGCGCGATTCGGAACGCAGCCTATGTGATTCCTAAAAGGTAAGTTCCATTTAGGCAGTCACAGGCAGGCATGCTAGTTGTGAATTGACACTTGTCATTTGACATGAGTCTTTTAAAAAACGATACTTGCTACGAGTATGATAGTCAAGTTTAATCTTATTACGTTGGCGAAATTCCTTATTAATCAGTTAAGTAAGTCATTGGTGAATAAAAGTGACTTGATTTTGGGTTGCTCAATGGCCGTCGTCCAAGATGGTTGTCGTATGTTGAGCTTCCCCATTTTTACTTGATTTATCTTTTGTACCGTACATTTATCATTATTACCGAACAACTTGCAGGCCTGAGGCCCTAACTTTGATATTGGCGAAGTGTCCAAGACAGAAGCCATTATTTATATAGAATAGACTTGATTTTTATGATAAACGCCGTGCCGAAACTAACTAAACCATTAATGTGCTAACTGACATCGATTCTCGTTAATTAGCGAAAACGAGCGAATTCTGAACAGTAACTCTCTCAACTAATAGTACATACAAACTGAGCAACAAATCTAGTTAGCGAAAGTTGCCGTCAATTGTTACGAGCTTTATCTACGAGAACTTCGAAGATTTACTTATCGTTACAGATTAATCGCTTTCGGAATCCAATTAACATGGCGGGTATTACATATTGATGGTTCTGAGATGAGCGATGGAGTTAAGAATGGTGTACCTAGTTGACGTAGAAGAAATACTTATTTGACGACATGTTTCGCTCAGTTGGTAGTGACCCTGCCCACTGATATGACTGTCGCGGATTCGAATCCCGCTAGTAGAGATAATCTACTATAGGAAGTCCCGCAACTCCACAATTCAAAACACTTCAAAGTCTTTAAAAAGCTCCACCAACACTCTCAACGAATTGTTCCCAGTTCTACAGATTTCTTTTACAGAATACCATGTCTACAGATTTCTATTTCTACACATTCCCAAGTGTACAGATTCCCAATTCTACATAATTTAAATTTTACAGAATATTGATTCTGCATATTCACAATTCCACAGATTCCCAATTCTACATAATTGGTATTCTACAAAATAATACAAGGAATGTAACTGGCTACGCGGGGCCCCTATTTCTAGGTAGTTTGCCCTTCGGGCGTATATAGATAACTAACGAACCTAACCTACATTCACACCTAACGGACTGAGTGGACCCTTACCGGTAAAATAGTAGTCAGATAAGAAACTGTGGAATAAAGAATATGTAGAATTGGGAACCTGTGTAATTGGTTATCTGTTAAATTGGGAATCCGTAGATTAGAGAATCTGTAGGATTGGGAATCTGTAGTCATGAGCCCCAGTCCTCTCAACGCATGTGTGCGTCCTGACACTGCCGTCAACTATGCGTTGAGAGTGTTAGTCATCATCATCATCATTTCAGCCAAAAGACGTCCACTGCTGGACATAGGCCTCCCCCAAGGCTCGCCACTCAGACCGGTCCTGTGCTACTTGCTTCCACCGGTTTCCCGCGAACTTCACGAGGTCGTCGCTCCATCTTGTTGGAGGCCTACCGACAGCTCGTCTCCCGGTTCGCGGGCGCCACTCGAGAACTTTCCGGCCCCATCGGCCATCAGTCCTGCGAGCAATGTGCCCCGCCCACTGCCACTTAAGGCTCGCAATTCTTCGGGCTATGTCGGTGACCCTAGTTCTACCCCCCTAGTGAGGTAGTGAGAGTGTTAGTGGTGCCTTTTAAATAATAATAAATACTTACATTGAAGCGTTTTGAAATGTGGAGGCGCGGAGTTTCCTATAGTATCTCTAGCAAACTGTGTGATGAGCACAAATGTTTGTACTTAAGTCTTGGATGTTCAGTATTTATAATATACCTACGTATGAATTTATCTATATAAGTATGTATAAAATATCGTTGTCTAGCACCCATAGTAAAAGCCTTACGTTGCATAGTAAGACTCATATTACGAGTAGGTATGTACAGAAAAAAATTGGTTGGGCTATGATGACGGTACACGGCTATTCGTTTAAACGTGAAACGTCGGTTTGTGACCCCGTCATACTAACTAAAGGTCATATATTTGAGCTGACTATTGGGTGGGTTTATTCAACCATAGTTGACGAGCTCCTGGTCGTTAAATATGGCCGCCGAGCTGTCATTCCCTACAAAACGTCATTTTGTCCCATAGTAAAATATTTAACGTTATCTTTAACGGTTTGCATCAATCGACCCTATATGAGCTAAATAATGACACCAAAATCATGTTTCTAAGACTAATCGTGTTGTAATTAGTTATTTAGGTAAAACGGCCTATGCCCAGCAGTGGACGTCCTTCGGCTGAAATGATGAAGGTAAGACGGGATACCCCAATTCGTGACGAATATGTATCGTTGTGATTTTAAAGACATTTCACGTGAAAAAGTTTTAAGTACACAAGATTTTGTTAGCAAAATAAAGAGTATCAGGTGCTAGGTTAGAAAATGAAATATGGATGCCTTTTTGTGATGAACACCCTGTGGAAAGCATAATTTTCAAACTTCGGGCAGCTCATTTTGGACGTTATCGAACACTTTCGAACACATCTGTGTCACAATATACCAGTGCACTGCGGGCCACAGGAAACTATTTTTTCTGTTAAACTAGCGCCATAGATATAATTACCACAGAATATTTAATAGTACCACGGAATCACCCGCCTGAATCTAGCCCGCGCGCAACTCGCGCCCAACTCGCCTTACCGTCATTTGTTTCATCCGGAGATGGTGAGTGAATCGTTGGTCCGCGTAGTGGTACACACACATTTACACGTGTACAGATGTCCTCACACGAACAAAGACGGCCTCGCACGCAAACACAATTCGTATGAAGTGTCAACTTCATACGAATTGTGTCCGAAATCGTGCTTTTGTAGGCCGTGTCCGCCGATCTTGCCCGGTTCTGATCTGGACTCGAATCCTGCCAGGGCTATTATTAAATTACTAGCTTATGAATAGAAGTATAGTATCCAATGAATTCTGTGCTTATTTTTCTTTAACTGTGTCCGATCGATTAAAAATATAAAAATATACCTAAAATAGGTAGGACTCATGTATTTCATTCAAGTTAAAACACACTTTATAACAGTCTTTCAGCCTATTAAATAGCTGGTTGGGATTTCCCGGTACACTAATTTCTACGTTCACATGATCAAGATTTCATGATTGCCACATTTAAATCAGAATTTCCGCTAAAAGCTTTATTTTCATCATAATTATCATCATTATCTTGCCTTTTTCCACGTTATGTGGGTTCAGCACAACATGTGTTCTTCTTCCATTTGCTACTAACACCTCAGTCTGTAGGTTACTAATATAACGTCTAAAAGCTTTGTATTTCGATTCCAGGTGTAGCGCAGTTTATTCGAAACCTCGTATTCCAGCCATAAAAAATGCACACATTCATTTGTAAACATCTAGCTAGAATAATGAGTTTTAAGTTAAATATACCAGTGCGCCAATTGCCGTGTCCGCAAGTGTAGCGCAGTTTATTGGAAACCGCGTGTTCGAGCGGCAACGGGGCGCGTAATGCAAAAACTTTCCGCGGTGAGGCGTCTGCCCTCCACACTCTACATTAAACGAACAGTACGTTCAGCAAAACATGTTTCTTAAATTGTAAATCTAGACACGCTGTAGCGCGTCAAGCCATGTTAAAGCTAACAGAACTGGCGAGCAGCGCTGTGTGTATTATTACACGAACCATTTGGAGCCACTTTTGACCCCCTCATAACTCAAAAACTGTTTCACATAAACATGTCAAATTTGGTTCATATATTTGAGAATAGCGAGATACATACGTGCTCTTAATTTTATAAACACACCTCAAACGGTTATTTAGATATAAACTTCCAAAAATCCTCATTTTTATCACTGACTGTCATTTTGATCAAAACTCTAACCCTCCAGATGACCTACAAACTTGATGTATGGCATACAATCTTCACGCTTAAACAGATTTAGATAAAGTTTGATATGGAGATAGTTCGAGTCCCGGGAAAGGACATACCAAATTCCACCCGGACTAAATCGGGGGCAGAAGCTAGTATTTCATAAATTAAAAGTAGAAACCGTATTTAAATGTACTATGAATGTAGTTCGATCGTTCGTTAATTTATGAGTAGTACCTATGTGCAAGTAATGAAATTTTGCTCTGGCACGTAGGCATTGATAGATGTAGATTACTGTTCGCGCATTAGTCACTGTGCAGCATTGACCAGTTGCAAACTTTTCAGACGTATTTAATCAAATGTGTGGTAGTGTAGGAATATATGCAATAAATTTAATACAGATGACATAGTAAAGTACCACTAATGTTTGAAGACATGAAGAAGACTACTTTGAATCTTATATTAGTAGCTCCAACCAAAGTAGCCTTAGGACTCGAACTAACTCCATACCAAATTTTATCTAAATCGCTCAAGCGGTTTAAGCCAGACAGACAGAGAGAGTTACTTTTCCATTTATAATATTAGTATGGATATATATAGTATGGATTTTAATCTATAGCGGATGCTTTTAAGCTAATCAGGGGCTCTATGCGAAGTCTTCGCTTTTGCCTATAGGATCGCTCACGCGTCAAGTTGAACTTTAAATCTAGCTGCTTAAAGTTCACGCGACGCGTGAGCGATCCTGTAGGGAAGAGCGAGATCACTATTTAAAGACTTCGAATATAGGCCCAGATGCTTTATAAAGTCCAAAGCTTATTGAAAACGAGGCGAAGACTTTTTAAAAGTTAGTTCAGAATAATTTAGTTAAATTTACTCGGCACGGTACCTAAAGAGCGAAGTTTTAATAATTTTCGATCTTTCAGATTAACAAGGTGTTATTAAGGAGTTCCCACTAACGTCCTTGAAGTTGAAATGAAAGTGATAATTAAAGTTTTCCAAAATGTTTGACAATTAAGTTCAAGCGGCCGAAAATCCTATACCTAAATTGAAATTATTTCACTTTAAAGATCACTTTTACTTGTAAAATAATTGTGCACAATATCCATATTAAATTACTTCCAATTTGAAAAGTCATAATAAGTTTGTTTGTTTATCCTTCCTTCGCGTAAAACAAGTGGACGAATTTTGATGTTTGATATGAAGATAAATAAATATATAAATGTAGTAAATATAAGATTTTATTCTAAAGTACCTACCTACCTATTTCTCTACTTAGGTTTGGGTTTAGGTTGATGTACACGTAGATAACACAGTTTGTACTACTCGTAAGTATCAACCATATCTACTTTCTACAAATGTTTATTTTACTTTGATTTTTTTCGTTTAGCCGCAAACTCGGATTTGTAAAATTAAATCGTTCAGTCGAGTTAACCACTAAGCTTTTTGGTGAAGGAAAACATCGTGAGGAAACCTGCACGCATCTGCGAAGTAATTCAAAGATGTGTGTGAAGTCCCCAATCCGCACTGGGCCCGGGTGGGAACTATAGCCCAAACCCTCTCGTGATGAGAGGAGGCCTGTGCCCAGCAGTGGGACGCAAATAGGCTGTAGTAGTAGTAGTAATAAATCGTTAACTCCCCACGGAACAGCCTGCGCCTAGTGTGGTCAATAAAAAAAATGTAAGTAAACTTTTTATGAGAAGATTTGATTTTGATTGTACTATTGTAATTATGTCCTCTTGTGTTTATGAATAAATGTTTTTCTTTTTCTTCTTCTTCTTGATTTGAGAGAGAATTATTCTGTAGAATAATTTTTAACCCAAACTCGATTCCATGGAAAAATATTCCACGGAATCGGGTTTTTCGCGTAAACAAACGATCTATAATTATGTATAGTATCGTCGGGTATGTACGCGGGCACCGACTCTGGTACTATTTATAATAATAATGAAAATTTAAATCCCCTTTACTCGAGCGTTACATACTTAATATACTGTGAAATCACAACTATCCCGGGTGATGGTAAATTCTTTTTCTGACGTGTAAAAGTGCCCCTATGTGGCCAATTTGCTGAATAAATGATTAAATTTGAATTTGAATTGATTAAAAGTATTAAAACGAAACTTTCCAACAATATAAAGATTAAAGCCTAATCTCAGCGGGACCTCTCTATACATATTTCATTAAGAATTTGTCCGTAAAAGTTAAATGAAATTATCTTATCATTAAATATTTCATCGGCAATATCCCTTTGGCAGTAAAATTTCCGTGGCACCTGTTCTCGTATCGATTCTATATATATACTTTCGATGGTAAGTATCGTACGTACAGACAGCAAGGGATCAAGTTACTGCTTCACTTGCAATTTTTAACAAATCTTCGAAATCCAAGTACTATTATGTGCCCAGGGTACCGTTTAACCATCATACAGATTAAATAGTCTTGTGTCTTTTTGCTTTCGATAGTATAAAAAATCCAGTTGAGTGGTAATGATGCTCGGATGTGGCCAGTGTGTTCTCTGATACCAGTCAGGCAGGTAGGTAGGTACTAGAAAAAAAAATCGACTTCAATCAAACTCCGACAGCCTGTCAAGTCAGTGTCAAGTTCACTATAAGATTGTCATAGCTTTGGGTCGGTTCACTTGGCTACCAACTGTACGAGTCTTATTCAATTAAACATTTTCCGTCAGATTGCCTCCGAACCATTCCTGATATCCGTTTGGATTAAATAACAGCCTCCATTTTGACAGAATTTGCCTTATTGAGTTGTAAAAGGAATGAAAACGTTGGAAATGGTGAAATCGATGTTATTATTAGAAATTGAGAAATTGAGTACCTACATAATTTTGGAGTTTCATGATTGACGGATGAAATTTGTTCGTTTTAAGAGTGTCTGTATGCTGTATCCATATAATTACATACGTATACTGTCACCACAGAACAATATCTCACTGCTAAATAAGCAGGTGATGAAGGTCGCGGGAAATCGGTGGATGCGAGCGGCACAGTACCGCTCAGAGTGGCTCGCCTTGGGGGAGGCCTATGTCCAGCAGTGGACGTCTATCGGCTGATATGATGATGATGAAATAAGCAAAGAGCCAGTCTTCTCTAATTCGGCATGAACTTTTCCCGGTTCTGTCCAAGTTAAAACAGATTGCGCGGTCAACCGGCAACTGAAAGCCAATGGGACTATAAAAAGGTCCAGTGATGGACGACTCGATATATCGCAGCCGCAGCCGGTGAGAGCTTAGGGCGGACTGCACTTGCGATTTTTAACCGCTGCGATTATGGTCTATTGTGACTTGCTAAGAATGGCCGAATAAATAGGGAATTGGAGGGTCAGGGGACCTTTGCCCATTACTGAAATATGATAAGAAAAATCCGCTTGGTGGTCAAATGAGCCCACAGACCACTCAGCCCGCGGGCTGAGTTGACCGTACAAATTTGTCTATCATCTGTGTTACCTGAGCCCGCGGGCCCGTTCAACCCTTAAATTACCGCTTAGGATCAACTCAGCCCACGGGGTCAGTCGACTACTAGTTTGCCGGTAAGGGTCCACTCAGTCCGTGAATATGCAAATACTTAGGAATGTAACTGGGTCGACGGGTCCCCGCTACGCGGGGCCCCTATTTCTAGGTAGTTCGGGCGTATATAGATAACTAACGAACCTAACCTACTTCACACCTTTGACCTAACGGACTGAGTAGACCCTTACCGGTAAAATAGTAGTTGACTAAACCCACGGAATGAGTAGACCCTTACCGGTAAAATAGTAGTCAACTGGACCCGCGGGCCGAGTTATCCGCGAAAAGTGTGGGTCGAGTCATCTACGAAAAACAGTAAAGTGGGCAATTGAGCCCGCGGGCTGAGTGTCTGTGGGCTCATTTGACCACCAAGGCGAAAAATCGAAAAAAGCGCCTGCAGTTGCCACAGTAATAAACCTCGACAGAAATTGTGTTCTGGCTTCTTCGAAGCTTCGAGAGTCTGACACTAAACTATAAAGATGAGGTGTATAATTTATGTCCATTTATATCCAAGTAGCTTCTGCCAGCGACCTCGTCCGCGTGAAATTCGGTTCTAGCGTTCCCGCGGGAACTATGCGTTCTTGTGGGATAAAAATTAGCCTATATCTCTCCCCGGAATACCTACACACCAAATTTCATCTAAATCGGTTCGGAGCGGTTAAAACGCGAAGAGGTAACACACAGACATACAGAGTTCCTTTCGCATTTATAATATTAGTATGGATCAGTGAGAGCTAATGTGACAAATGTGTTTGTCGTCCTTAAATAAATAGTTCGAGACCCACATTCTCTTATTACGATTGCCGCCGTCTACCTAAAAGTATCAGTATGTGACCAATTTGCTGAATAAATTTATTGTATCTTTAAATACTTATCACCTTTTGTGAAAAACAGCCGAGAGATTTATTTTTATGGAGGAACTATTGACATTATTCTACATAACGTTCGAGGTCTATGTCTTTTCCTGGTACTGTTTTCAATTTCTAACAAGTAATTGTAAATTGGTAGTTTATTCTGAAAACTGCTATAAAAAGAGTTTTGGAAACCATACTAAGGAACTTGAAAATTAAAGGGTTGAACATTGAAATCCAAAAAACGAACTTCCAAATGTAATAAACTTGTAGAAATCCCTATCGCAACCCTTTTGCGAACTAGCGATAAACATCATGTTTGTCCGTCGCCAGTCCAATATTTATAGCCGCTAAATATGAAAGTATATAGCTACTTTCATATTTATGTTTTTATACGATTATATACCTAGGTAGAGGTACAGCTTCAACACAAAACCCTTTCAAAACAACCGTCCTTGCAATCCAATTTAAAAAAACGGCGCATTTAAATGCGGGCTCATATGTTTTTTTCCGTCCGCTCTTCACTTAATTGTGGGGTGTCGTTAGCACAAAGCTCCATTTCAGGATTGTGTTCACATTTACACACTTTATTTCATTATCTGTGGTCTGTGGGGTATCCATGGAAGTAATACTAATAACTGGAACTAACTCTGTGACCAGGTTTTGGGCCTTGAGACTTGTATCTCTCTATCTAACCTTATGACGAAAGACAAAGACAAAAGAAGAGTTACGTCAAAATTTGAGCACGTTTTTGAATTGAGAACGAAAACGACCTTCGGACCCACGTCTTTAAGCTCATTTTTTTGTTTCGAAATTGGCACTACTCGTTCCTGATGTACTAATGTACTTATTACCTCCATGGGGGTATTCTTGCGATTATCTGGTTTGATTTCAATTTAACGCGTGCCTGAATGCGGGTTAATGCGCTGGCTGGATAAAACTCTGACATGTGAAGTGTAGCCTAGTTAAAAAAGAAATTGCAATTCCGTTAGGATGTACCCATTGACCTATAATAAGTAATAACATATGGACGAACAGTGCCTGCACTGGGCCGCACTGGGCCCGCGTGGGGACAATAGCCCAAACCCTCTCGTGATGAGAGGACGCCTGTGCCCTGCAGTGGGACGCAAATAGGTTGTAGTAGTAGTAGTAGAACAGTGCCTAACAGAATATGTCAAAATATATGGAGCAAACTGACATTAGAAAATACGTTCCAATATGCTAATAACGCCTCTTTATAACGAAGGCCAAACGGGTACCCGAACTGTTCGGGCACCCGTTTTGACGAGGCCATTTTTCTCCGGCTGATTATGAATCCTTACTTATAATAGATCAATGGATTTACCAGAACTAAGGCCTCGCTCAGGGACTACAGACAACGCTATCAAGATATAGGTACCTGTCATAATATCGACCCATGATAGACACATGTTTATATTTATCTCATGACGCACCAGGCCTCGCGCATTGCGTCACTTGTAGTGCATCCAATCCCGCATGTTATGTGTGATCTTGGTATTTGCGGGACCGATGATTTACAATTCCGCGGGATCTCGGAATTTGCGGGATCCCGCTGGTGTAAGATGAGCTGTCTATACCTATTTACGTTAGTTTTGTGTACCTAAGTTAAGTGAAATTCATCCTCTGGACAAACTCCTTTAACTCCTTGCGTAGTACATGTTTCGATAGTAAACTGAAACTTTCGTCGTTTATCGAGGCTTGTTGGTAATAGCTACGAGGATTTCGGAAATAAATAAATAGTGCAGACATGTTTGTACGCCTTTAACGTATTTTAACGTTTGTAAATGAAACAACAAACTTGGCAGATAACGTCGAAGTCGACTTGATGAGCATGTTTCTATTCTACTTTCCAGTCCCGCAAACCCCACGGATCCCGCGCTGGTAATCTTACTCCTTGCAGAACTGGAAAATGACGCGGGATCTCGGTATTTCGAGATTTCGGTGTACCGAGATTGGATGCCCTAGTTGTGGTATCTTAGCGACGTGTTGACTGTCATATTATAAACTGATAAAAGTCAATGAAACAGAATAATGTTTACTTATTTACTTTAATACAACATTTCTGGCGACGAAGACGAAGCCACACGGAAACATGACCACAACACGGTCAGAACAACGCGTCGAACGTTTCCAGTTCGATATTTTCGACAACAAAAATGAAGATTGGGACTATTATATTCAGAGGTTCGAAATTGAAATTCAACTTCACGGCCTCGATGGCGATTCACACGAGGACAAACGGAAACAATTACTTCTGTCACGGATCGGACCAACAGCTTTCAAGGTACTTGTTGACCACTATAGACCTACGTCAGTTACCACAAAAACGTACAAAGATCTCATAGCCGTCCTAAATGAGTATTACGGCAAGAAAACGTATGTGTTATCAGAGCGGGTTGCTTTTGCAACCAGATACAGAGACGCGGAAGAAACAATATCCCATTTTGTCCAGGAATTACGATCACTAGCTGGCTATTGTGATTTCGGGAACAGCCTGGATGAACGTATTAGAGATCAGATAGTAATCGGCATTAACAATCACGCTTGGCAACAGGAATTAATTAAAGAACATCCAACAAACAGCGCCAAGCTAGCAGATATTACAGCTAGCGCTAACAAACTGGAACAGGCTGAAATTCAGAGTCAACGGATAACAAACAATACTCAGCAACTGACTATCAACAAAGTAAACAAAACGAAAAACACAAAAAAAAACAA
The DNA here is from genome assembly GCA_963971205.1 of Aethes cnicana. Taxonomy (NCBI): domain Eukaryota; kingdom Metazoa; phylum Arthropoda; class Insecta; order Lepidoptera; family Tortricidae; genus Aethes; species Aethes cnicana. Next base: position 2,364,756 of record OZ020286.1, read on the forward strand.
GAATGACACCAGCGAAAAATGTATGTTCTGCGGTAACAACTTCCACAGAGATATGAACGATTGTCCTGCGAAAGGAAAGAAGTGTAACTCATGTGGCAAGTACAATCATTTCGCAAGTGTTTGTATCACAAGTGGGCGAATGAAGATGAATAAAAACCAGGCGAGACATGTAACAACGCGAACAAATAACAATGAAACCGAAACCTCAGACGATGAGAGCATTCAAACATTCGCCGTTAAACTTCGTAATTCTGCTTCCAAGATAATGATTACAACAAAACTCAATGACATTAAAGTCGACATGTTATATGATCCTGGGGCTGTACATTCTGTAATTGGCAAAAAACTGTGGAAGTCAATTGGACGGCCAACACTGAAGAGATGCAAGAACCTAATGGCCTACACGGAAGTCCAAATTGAGACTCTTGGAACATGTGACGTAACAGTCAACGCCTTTGACACTGAAAAGATCCTAACCGTATATGTAACAGAACACAATGACGTCCCACTTTTTGGATTAGACTGGTGTCTCCATTTCGAACTGCCGATACCACCCGGAGCTAAATTATGCAACATCAAGGGAAACAATTCAGCGACAAGTTGTCCCAACATCATGAAACATGACATCGAAATCAAAAGTATCTTGAACGATTTCAAGCCCTTATTTGACGGGAAACTCGGAACAATAAAAGGCCATACTGCAAAAATTCACATCCCGGATGACGTCCGACCAAAAACATTCAGACCACGTCCTGTTCCTCTAGCATTACGCGAGCAGGTGAACGATGAACTTGAACGCTTAGTACAAGAAGGGGTTTTAGAACCAGTTGATGCAATGGCGACTCCAATAGAGTGGGCATCTCCCATCGTAATTGCAATCAAAGCAAACGGAAACGTACGCATATGTGCTGATTTTAAAGTAACAATAAATCAACATGTCCAAACAGATGACTATCCACTCCCGAGATTCGAAGAAATCACTTCAAAATAATCTGGGGGGCAGCTTTTCACGAAGATTGATTTAAAAGATGCCTATTTACAACTTCTGGTGCACCCGGAATCAAGAAAATATCTAACGATCGCAACACACAAAGGATATTTCCGTTATCAACGCTTACCTTTTGGAATATCTTTTGCACCCGCCGTTTTCCAACGAACAATGCACCAGATTCTCAGCGGCCTTGACGGAGTCGTCTGCTACCTCGATGACATCCTGATAACAGCCAACAATTTACAAGAACACCTAACGCGCGTAAGAACTGTATTACAACGACTTCAAGATGCCGGGGTCAAGACTCAAATTAATAAATGTGCTTGGCTACAAGAAAGTATAACGTTCCTTGGGCACAAAATAGACAAAAATGGTCTACACCCAACAGCGGAAAGAATCGAAGCAATAAGAAAAATGCCCATGCCAACTAACACAACCGAACTTCGCGCCTTTTTAGGATCAATAACATATTACGGACGATTCATAAACAGTCTACATGTTCGCTGTGCTCCACTTTACAGACACCTAAAAAAGAACCAACGATGGAATTGGACAGATGAAGATTCAAACATAGTCAATGAGCTAAAGAACATTTTGACATCAAATGATACTCTGGTCCATTACAACGAGAACGAGCCTATTTTTGTAACAAGTGACGCTTCAGAAAAAGGTGTGGGATCTGTCCTTTTTCACAAGATTAACGAAGTAATGAGACCCGTGGCGTACGCCTCTAGAACACTTTCCGATGTTGAACAACGGTACTCAACGATCGATAGAGAAGCACTTGGTATTGTGTATGCCGTTACAAAATTTCACCAATACCTCTATGGCAGAAAATTCACATTATTAACAGATCATAAACCTCTTGAACGAATATTTAGCCAGGACAGAGAAACACCCAAAATTGCAAGCAACCGGCTACTCAGATGGGCGATGATCCTGAACAGTTACGAATACACCATACAATATCAAGCGGCAAAGGAGAACACCCCAGCGGATGCACTGTCAAGGCTACCTCTGGCAACAAACAGTCCTACAACAACCGAAGAAAGAACAGGGCTACCACAATTTGCCCATCTGCTTCATCTGAGACTAAACAACATTCCAGTAACAAGACACGAGCTAAGAAAACAAACCTTAAATGACACCTTTTTGAACACTATTAAAAATTATGTCACGACGCACTGGCCGGATAAAAAGAACCTAGAAAACGAATTTATTTCTTTTTATGAGAAGAAAGATCAAATGTCATACGAAGACGGAATTTTACTTTGGAATGGAAGATTGGTGATACCCAAATCGCTTCAAAAAGAGTTTTTAGAAATGCTCCATGACGGGCATAACTGTATTACAGCAATGCAATCATTAGCGCGACTTCATGTGTATTGGCCAAATATTGATCAAGATATATTAACATTCTCGAAAACATGTAAACAATGTCAACAATCAAAAAGTAACACGCATAACGTCCCAGTTTACCCTTGGGGAATACCACCAGAACCGTGGCATAGACTGCACGTGGATTTTGCAGGCCCCTTCCTAGGGCAAATGTGGCTGATAGTCGTAGATGCCTACACAAAGTGGATAGAAGTCATACCGATGAAGGTGACAACATCCAAAGCAACAATACTGCGATTGGAGAACATTTTTGCAGCTTTCGGTGTACCAAGGTATATTGTGACCGACAACGGGCCGCAGTTTATATCGGATGAATTCCATACCTTTTGCCGGAACCAGGGAACAACCCATATTAAAACAACACCGTATCACCCAAGAACGAATGGGTTGGCTGAACGAGCTGTGCGCACGTTTAAGGAACGAATGTTGGCCAGCGAAAGAAGCTCGGATTTGCAGAAGCGTCTCAACAGTTTCCTACGAGCGTATCGCAGTACACCTCGCCGCTCAACAAACCGATCACCATATGAAATGATGTTTGGAAGGTCGATGCGCACAACTTTTGATCTTTTGAAACCAAATGTACAAGAAAATTTGGAAAAAGAACGTTTACATCAACAATTCAGACCCACCAACAGACGTATTTTACCTCCGTCATACAGTCCTGGGGACAAAGTCTGGGTAAATAGGCCAACTGAAAAAGGGTCAGACCCAGGAACAATCG